>JAUTDX010004218.1:0-40538 GCA_030844895.1 Ambrosia x helenae | reverse complement strand
AAGGGTATTAGCAAAATTATCACCAATAGATTAAAAGGGGTCCTTGATAAGATTGTCGATGATAACCAATGTGCTTTTATCCGGGTCGCCTCATCAGTGACAATATTTTGCATACCCAAGAGCTCATGCGAAACTACCATAGAAACAACGGGAAAACCTAGATGTGCCTTCAAGATTGATATTCAAAAAGCCTATGATACAGTCGAGTGGAGTTTCTTGAAGAAGGCCCTTGTCCACTTTGGTTTTCCTGGAAAAATGATTCATTGGATCATGACATGTGTCACTACGACTTCTTTTTCTATTGCGTGAATGGCGATCACCATGGGTTTTTCAAAGGCAAAAGGGGATTAAGACAGGGCGATCCCATATCCCCATATCTGTTCACGTTGGTCATGGAGGTCCTCACCCTTATGATAAAACGGAGAGTTGCTCACAACGACCAATTCCAATACCATTGGAAATGTAAGGAGGTGAACTCACTCACCTATGCTTTGCAGATGACCTGTTCTTGTTTTGTCATGGAGACACTGCTTCAATACACACCCTCATGGCTGCTTTAGATGAATTTAAGGATGCTTCGGGTCTTGTCCCGAGTATTCCCAAAAGCACTGTTTATTGCAGCAATGTGGATTTGGAAGTCCAAGCTATGCTAAATGACCACATTCGGTTTCGTATTGGGGAGCTCCCAGTCAAATACCTTGGTGTTCCACTTATCTCTACTAGACTCAAACACAAGGATTGCACTCCCCTAATTGACAAGGTGAAAAACAAGATTTCTGATTGGAAGAACAAATCGTTATCATTTGCTGGTCGTCTTCAGCTGATATCTTCAGTCCTGAACTCCCTCCATGTTTACTGGTCGTCAGTCTTCATCCTGCCAGTGGCTGTGTCAAAGGAGGTAGAGAAACTCATGCGTGGTTTCCTGTGGTGTCATGGGGAGATGAAGAATGGAAAGGCTAAAGTGAAATGGAAGGATGTATGCATCCCTATGAATCATGGTGGTTTGGGTTTAAAAAGGCTGCGAACTTGGAACAAGGCCTTAATAGCTAAAATACGTGGAACATTGTTAATAGAAAGAAGTCGTTATGGGTTAATTGGATTTATACTAATAGGCTTGGGGAATATAAACTTCTGGGAGTTGACTGAAAAGGGTGATGTTTGTTGGGGCTGGAGGAAGATCTTGGAGTTGAGGTCTCAACTTAGGTCCCATATTATTCACCTTATAGGGGATGGCCAAACCACCTCTGCTGGTTTGATAACTGGCATGAGATTGGGCCCACTTAGCAATATCTTAACCCACAGAAACATGAAATGAAGATATTGCTAAATAGGCACCTAAAAGTGAGTGACATTGTTCAAAATGGGGAATGGATGTGGCCTGACGATTGGCAGGAGAGATTCCCGAGCATTGCAGCTGCAGGTTGCCCTCCCATTGACCCTACGAAGAAAGACAAGGTAGGATGGAAGACGAATGATGGGAGTGTGACTGAATTTTCGGTGGGAACTGTCTGGAGAGACTTGCAAGAAGTGGGTGCTGCTGTCCCATGGATGAAACTGGTTTGGTTTAACCAAAACATTCCCCGCCATGCCTTCATCCTTTGGCTGGCCCTCAAACGTAAGCTGAAAACACAGGACATAGTGGGACAGTGGCAGGGAATAGGCAATCTTAGCTGTATTTTCTGTCAAGGTGGGCCAGATAGTCATAACCATCTTTTCTTTGAATGCAGCTTCCCAAAGGATATTTGGATTAGCCTTAAACCAATGACTACCTGGGGGGCATGTTCATGATGACCTGGACCGTATTGTTACCCATATTAGTGCGTTACAACATGATAATACCATCTGGAGCATCGTCAATCGTCTCACTTTTGCTGCAACTGTATATTACGTTTGGCAGGAGCGAAATAGGCGCACTCATGAGAATGTATCTAGGACTAGAGGGGAGATTCTTGGCCTGATAACAAACGCTGTTAAACTCAGATTGCTGGGCCTTCCTCTGGTTAAAACTGTCACTTCTTTGCAAGTGGCCAAGGTGTGGGATCTTCAGGGTATCCACTGGACTGAACCTGGTAAACGTCTTAATAATGTTGGGTCAAGTTAACTGGAAGGATAACTTTCAGCAACATAGGGGCTTCGAGATTGAGACACACTGGATTGAGAACTACATCACACATTGCATGAAAATCCTACTTATTCTCACTTACACTCCATTTCTTTTTACTGCTACTGCTGGGCAGGGGTGGGATCTGGTTTGGGCTGTTTTATGCAGGTTTTATCCCTGTTCTGGGCTGTGGGGATGGGCTTGGGCTGGGTTGTCATATGTGGGATGGGTCACTTGGGCTGGGTCGGAGTTATAAGGGGGAGGAGGGTAGTTTTAACCCGTAGTCATTCTTGGTGTTATCTGGTGGTTTGTTCCTTTCCCTCTATTTTTTGGTCTGTAGGTTATTTCATTACCTTTTGGGCTGAACCCTGTTAGTGGAGATAGGTGGTGGAGTTATGCTTGGTGGTTAGGATTTCTAGGTGCTTGGGGTATAAGCACAAACCCGGGAGTCATAAGGTTGGACATGGATAGGGGTGGCGTTTTTCAGGAGGAAACCCAATTTGTTCCATACCCCGAATCCAGAAACCCGTTCGTTTATTTTGGCCTAAAACTGATGAATTCTGTTTTGTTTCTTGCTACATTGGGTATGTTATCATGGGGGGTTGGGACAGGTGCACAACCACTAAGGATGGCATGGTTCAAAATGGTTTTTGATGTATTTGGATCTTCAAGACTTTCTAAGCTTCAAGAACTGGATGCATCAGGAACATAATATTCTCAGGTATTGGTTTAAAGAGACTGGGTGGTATATCTATTGGAAGATCATATTGACGATCATATTGAAGGACTGTTTCTGGGCTGTTAACACTCAGGCCCAGTTACGGGTTTACAAGTGCTGCTGTGATATGATGAAGACCCTTGAGAAGTGTTTTAGAATGCTGCTGAAGGCCCACGGTTGGGTCTGTATGTGATGGCCCATAACCAGGCCAAGAGAGAGACTGTTGCTGCTGCTTGCTGAAGAGACGCGCCATGATTCAGCCCTGTCAAACCGGGTGGGGGGAGCCCACCAGGAGCTGGCATGTTTTCACGACTTGGGCTCCTTCTTTGATCGTTACGTGCTGCTGTGGCCTGGTATAATTCCTCTTGCTGGGCCGGTATCAAATCTACAAGTTGAAGGCCCATCTCAGCTGGGCTAAAATTTGGGATTATTCGCTGAAGGCCCGGGCTATATCAGGAATGGAGGCCGGGTACTTGGGCTTTCACATGGCCCATGCTGAATGCTTTTGTTAAAAATTCAAGTAAGGATAAGGCCCATATTTATGTATATTGGGCTTTGAAAGTATTTATTATTCAGAATATTATTGGGCCTATGTTTTGGTAGGGATCATTCACACTTGGGGTTGGGGGTATCCGAACTATCTAGAGCCAAAGTGCTCTCGGGATGCCAACTTTTGTAGGTCGAGGTCCACGTATGACCGGCCTTGTAATGTTTCTGTAGTGCTAGGTATAACATGCTTTATGGTTTCATCATTGTTAGATGTAGGTTTTGTAAACCCCCTCAAGTGGGTTGCATGGTTTCGTATTTTTGGTCCCCAACGTATGTGGCGGGGACGAGGCTGGGGGATGCCCCCATGATGATGTAATTTTTTAGTGTTGTGATATATACTTTTGCCGGGCTTTGCCCTTTACCCAAAAAAAAAAAAAAAACCCTAAACCCTAAACCCTAAACCCTAAACCCTAAACCCTAAACCCTAAACCCTAAACCCTAAACCCGAACCCGAAACCCGAAACCGAAACCCTAAACCCTAAACCCCAATCCCAAACCCCAAACCCCAAACCCAAACCCCAAACCCAAAACCCCAAACCCCAAACCCCAAACCCCAAACCCCAAACCCCAAACCCAAACCCCAAACCCCAAACCCAAACCCCAAACCCCAAACCCCAAACCCCAAACCCCAAACCCCAAACCCCAAACCCAAACCCCAAACCCCAAACCCCAACCCCAAACCCCAAACCCCAAACCCCAAACCCAAACCCCAAACCCCAAACCCCAAACCCCAAACCCAAACCCCAAACCCCAAACCCAAACCCTAAACCCTAAACCCTAAGGATTTTCATTTGTGTGATTTTTTTCTCTCTCTAGTTTCTCTCTCTACCCTTTCTCTCAAACGGGTTATGCGATTCCTTCTTCTTCCCTCCAAAATCGTATTACCTGCTGATTTTCCCTTTGAAGATGAGTCCTTCAATGGTGGAAACCTTCCACCAGACCTCCCTCCTGATTTATTATCCCCAAATTCGTCTGAAATTGCCCAATCTGAAGAATTGCAACTCGTTCTGCTGCTAAAGAAACCAAAGACCAGAACACTTCGAAACCTTCAAATCCCTCCAAACCCAAAAGCTCTAAGCAGACCTCGAAATCTGGTAAGCAGGAAAACACTCGTCAACCCCTCTCAAGCCTCAATGTGAACGAATTATCCCCCCAATCGGTGCAAAACACAAAAAAACGCTGATGGTGCTGGTGAAGATAACTCAAGTGAAACAGCCGAATCAAGCCTCGTTGGCAGCCATGGAGGTGGACTGGTGGCAGAGTCGGACAAAGGGATGGCAGGAGTTACTTTCGACGATGCAGTCAAATCCTAAACCAAGGTAATTTTTCTGTTAATTCCCCTGTCACACCATCGAAATCCCCATGTCTGTTAAATGCTACCCCTGTAGACGTCCCTTCCCCTTCCGAAACCCTGATTTTGATGAAAAATGATGATATGGAGTCGGTGAGGAGATGGGGAATCGGATAGTGAGGAAGAGGAGGACAGTGACCAGGACACTGATTTTGATTGTGATGATAATTCGGAAAGTGAGTTAGGAACCACAGTCACAAAACCTGCCCCAGTAGTGCAAGCTGAACCTATTGTAGTGCAGAATGATACAGGCCCAAAGACAACCCCTGCCACCCAACCATTGAACCAAGAACCACCAACTCACCAACCTTACAATGCTTGGGCTACCAATAATAATATGGGATTGTCTATTGCTGATAGAATTAAGCAGAGTAAACAAGCCAACAAGGTGAGAATTGAGTATTTCCCCCTATTGTTACTCCTGAGGGTAAGAGCAGGATCCTCATCACTAAGGAAGACTTGGTGAAATCTGCAAAGGCATATTCTCTGTTATTGTATGGTATTTTTTAGGTACATCAATGGATTATCATCGGGTGAATTACTGCCTTAGAAGAGATTGGAGAAACTTCGATGTTGCTGAAATATCAAAAAGTCAGCTGGGTTCTTCTACTTCAGAATTAAAAGCGAACAAGGTATGAAAGCTGTTTAGAGGGAGGACCATGGTTTGTTAACAAAATCCCATTATTCATAAAGAAATGGGACCTGGGCTCTGCTTGGATAGAGCGGAACCATCCATTATGCCACTATGGGTGACAGCCCATGATGTCCCTCTAGAGCTCTGGACAGATACAGGTGTATGCAAGTTCATGAGTAGTGTGGGATACCCTCTACTTATGGACCAGGTCACGGAAACAAGATGTTCAGCTCAAACGGGAAGGATGGGTTTTGCTAGAATGTTGGTAGATGTCAAAGCCAGTTCCAACCTGCCAGAAGAATATGAAATGGAGTATCAGGAAGACCCCCCTCATCCGGCTTATGTTAGTAAAATTCGGCTATCCTACCATGGAAGCCTCCTGTTTGTCAACACTGCACTGTGTTTGGCCACTCAACAAAGCAATGCAAACTCAGGGAAAAAACAGAGGAAGAGTTGCAGCAAGAAGCTGCTGCTGTGGAAAACACCAGAACGCTCAACAAGCTGGAAATCAGAACACAGTGGATGATGAAGGGTTACTCCTGTAAACCACAAGCAAAAAGGCCACGAAAAGGAACTCAGCTGGAAAGACCATCCAAACAGGCCCAACCCATCAGACTACTCAAGAGACAAGGGGTGTGATTCAGCTTGGAAATATGGAAAACAGGTTAGGACAACAGGTACCAGCAGCCCAAAGAAAAGACAACTATGCTTCTACTAGTAGTGATCCACAGGTTCAAAAGAAAATGAGTGAATTACATACGCCACCTTGCTAAGTCTAATTCAACCCAGAGGGAATCCAGGACAATGAGAAATGCTAACCCAAAGCTTTAAGCCCTAATGCTCCTAAACAACCCAGTGCTAATTTAATGTCACCCCTGACCAAAGGAAGAGTATGGCAGTTCCTATGCCGAGAGGAAACCACCAAAACTAACCCTTCAAAACAGAACAGTAAACCTACCCAAACCCACCCGAACAAACCACCCCTATCTAAATCCACCCCCCTTCTGACCCCTTACCACAAACAGGTTTTTTGTCCTCAATGACAAGTCTGCAGCCCTGCTGTTATCGGGACAAGATCTGTCAGACCATGTAATGCAAGAGTCGGAGTTTGTTGATGCTGAATCAGAAATTGGTGAGATAAATGTGGACATTGTAGATGATACAGACCAGGCTGGAATGTCGGATACGGAAATGTTTGATTATGGGATAACGGGATGGTCCAAAAATTAGCCATCTCCACCCGATTAATCAGACATAAAACAGTGCGAAGTGAGGATCAAGCTGGATGGGAACAAGGGGAATGGTGTTATTATAGGGACTTATGTGAAAGCATGGGGTTGAATCCAGATGCAGTGGTAGAAAATGTAGGACTTGACACATCGGGAACAGCTACCTTCCTGATGAAGCAAGCAGCTACTAGGAAAAAGGGCAATGCAGGGGCCAAGGGTAACCAAACATCCAGCCTGTCTTAATGGTGCTCAAAATCACAGCTTGGAATATTCGAGGGATGTCCAATGTCTCGAATCAAAACATGATAAAAAATCACTGGCTGAGGGTAAGTATAATGTTTGTGGTGTTATTGAAACTCAATTGGCAAAGACAAACGTCCAGAAATGCTGTAATCGTGTTTTTGGCCAGTGGGAATGGGATTCTAATAGCCCTAGTTGTAGTGGGAGATGTAGGATTGTAGTTGGTTGGGACCCGAAAGTGGTGGATCTTATGGTCCTGCAAAGACATCCGCAGGTTATCCACTGTTTCATCAGACCTGTCAATGGACAATGTGGCTTTCATTGCTCTTTTGTCTATGCTCACCACCGGCAAATTCCTAGACGGGAGTGCTGGGAAGCTTTGGAAGCTCACAAAAATGTGGTTAATGGCCTTCCCTGGTTGTTGTTAGGAGATTTTAACGCCATCATTGACCCTAGTGAACGTACCTTGGGTAGTTCCCGTGTTGATGAAAGTATGGTGGAAGCTAGGGATTGCTTTAACACTGTGGAGATAAATGACATTTGTATGACGGGGCTGAGATTCACTTGGAACAAGAGCCCAGGCACACCGGATGGGTTATTGAAAAAGCTGGATAGAGCTATGTCAAATGCTCCGTTCACTGATGCTTTTCCTTTGGCCAATGCCCAATTCCTGCCATTCCTAAAGTCTGATCATAGTCCCATTGTGGTTAACCTCCCTGATGTCCCAAACCCGAAACCGAAGCCGTTTAAGTTCCCTAACTACATTGCTTACAAAGAGGAGTTCATTCCTTGTGTTACCTCCGCTTGGGCTGCTGAGATTCCAGGTTGTACAATGTTTTCGGTGGTCACGAAGATGAAAGCTACCAAAAAGGAGATAAGAAAGCTGAACTTCACACAAGGCAATCTTCATACTCGGGTTACCAAACTTAAGCAGGAATTAGAGACCATCCAGTTGGAGGTGTGCAACAACCCGTCGAATATTGTGTTGAGAGAAGAAGAAGGGAACTACTTAAAAGCCTACAATGATGCTGTTAAGGATGAGGAAGTGTTTCTCCAACAGAAGGCTAAAGTTACTTGGCTGAAGGAGGGGGATCACAACACGAAGTATTTTCATCGAGTGGTCAAAGCTAACCAGCATAGGAACAGAATCCATTCTGTTGAGAATCTTAGTGGGGAGTCGTTCACAGGCCAACTTGTTGCAGAACAATTTGTGAATCACTTTAAAGCCATGCTGGGAAATTCTGTTGAAACGGTTCCTGTTCTGGACCCGGAAACCCTGTTTACCAAACGCATTTCCAGCTCAGAGGCGCACCATTTGATCAGGGAAGTTACCTCCACTGAGATCAAGGCAGCGTTTTTTTGACATTGAGGACGATAAGGCCCCTGGCCCAGACGGCTTCTCTGCAAAATTTTTCAAGGCAGCCTGGACTGTCATTGGAGAAGAGGTGATAAAGGCTGTCAAGGATTTCTTTCGCAATGGGAAACTCCTCAAGGAAGTTAATGCTACGGTGCTAGCTCTTGTTCCGAAACTAAATACTCCAAAAAAAGTCTCAGACTTTCGTCCAATTGCCTGCTGCAATGTTCTTTACAAGGGCATTAGTAAAATCCTAACCAATAGGATTAAAGGGGTTCTAGACACTATTGTGGATGAAAACCAATGTGCGTTTATCCCGGGCCGTCTCATAAGTGATAACATAATGTTGACTCAGGAATTAATGCGGAATTATCATCGGGAAACTGGGCAACCTAGATGCGCGTTTAAAGTTGATATCCAAAAAGCATACGACACGGTTGAGTGGTCGTTTCTGAACTCAATTCTAAAACACTTTGGGTTCCCTGATAAACTAATTCGGTGGATCATGACTTGTGTCACGACGCCTTCCTTCTCGGTTGCTGTCAATGGAGACCATCATGGGTTTTTTCAGGGCCGTAGAGGCCTAAGACAGGGTGACCCAATGTCTCCCTATTTGTTCACATTGGTCATGGAAGTTCTCACTCTCATGATCAAGCGAAGGGTCGCTGCCAATGATCAATTTACTTATCACTGGAAATGTGAGGAGGTGGGGCTCACCCATCTTTGTTTTGCAGATGATTTGTTCTTGTTTTGTCATGGTGATAATGCCTCTATTCAAACTCTTATGGCTGCCCTTGATGAGTTCAAAGATGTCTCAGGTCTGGTTCCGAGCATCCCTAAGAGCACAGTGTACTGTTGCAATGTGAGTGAAGAGGTCCACGACCTGCTTAATAACCATATCCGGTTCAATATTGGAGAGCTCCCTGTTAAATATCTTGGGGTCCCCCTGATATCTACCAGACTTCGCCACAAAGATTGCACTCCGCTAATAGACAAAGTCAAAAGCAAAATTTCTGATTGGAAGAACAAAGCCCTCTCTTTTGCTGGCCGTCTGCAATTGATATCATCTGTTCTAAACTCCCTTCACGTTTACTGGTCTTCAGTTTTCATCCTTCCTGTGGCTGTTTCTAAGGAAGTGGAGAAACTTATGCGGGGGTTTTTGTGGTGTCATGGCGAAATGAAGAATGGGAAGGCGAAAGTCAAATGGAAGGAGGTTTGTATCCCCATGAGCCATGGTGGGCTGGGCCTGAAAAGATTACGAACATGGAACCAGGCTCTTATTGCAAAACACACCTGGAACATCATTAGTCGTAAAAAATCGCTATGGGTGAATTGGATCTACACCTATAGGTTAGCTGACTATAACTTCTGGGAACTAATGGAAAAAGGAGATGCCTGTTGGGGATGGAGGAAAATACTGCAGCTAAGGGCTAAACTTAGACCCCACATCATCCATCTCATTGGCAATGGCCAAAACACGTCGGCCTGGTTTGATAATTGGCATGCTCTGGGGCCCCTAAGTAACATTCTCACTCATAGGAATATGAATGAAGAGATGTTGAATAGACACTGCAGAGTTAGTGAAATCATCAACCAAGGAGAATGGGCTGTCCCGTTTGATTGGCAGGAGCGATTTCCTAGTATAGCTGGGTCTACTTGTCCAGTTATTGATGCAGAGAAGGAAGATAAAGTTAGTTGGAGGATGAATGATGGGACCCTGGCTGATTTCTCTGTGGGAACAGTCTGGAATGATATTCAGGAGACTGGAGCTGCTGTCCCTTGGGTGAAACTGGTCTGGTTTAATCAGAATATCCCCCGGCATGCTTTTATCCTTTGGTTGGCCCTTAAACGTAAACTGAAAACCCAAGATATTGTGGGCAGATGGCATGGTATGGGGACGCTCAGCTGTGTTTTCTGCCAAGGGGGCCCAGACAATCATGAACACCTGTTTTTTGAATGCAATTTCCCCAAGGAGGTCTGGTTGGCCCTTAAACAACTGACCACATGGGGTAATATCCCTGAAGATCTTAGCCGAATCACACACCAGCTATGTCAAATGCCCCAGGATAACACTATTTGGAGTGTGGTGAATAGGCTGGTGTTTGCTGCAGCAGTTTATTATGTTTGGCAGGAACGAAACAGACGTATCAATGAACATGTGTCCAGGTCTAAAGAAGAGGTCACGGCTCTAATCCGAAACACTGTCAAACTTAGAATTATGGGGCTTCCTTTAGTGAAAACGACCACTTCTATGCAGGTGGCCAGAGTTTGGGACCTGCAAGGGGTCCAGTGGGTCTGCCCAAAAAATCACCATACTAATAAACATGATTGATGTTCATCAGCGGTATATTTGGCAGGCCTGGATGTGGTGGCATTGTATTATGGTGTATACCCAGCAGAAACGCCAGAGATGGGGTTATGAGATTGAGAACAGCTGGATTGAGACGATTATCACACAAGCATTGAAAATCCTTATCACCCTCACTCTCACTTTTATATTTTATTTTATCTGTTATGGGGTTGGGTGGGTTGTGGGATGGGTTTATGACTGCAGGTTATTCCAGAAGTGTTATGGTTGGGGTGGAAAGGGCTGGGTGTCATCTCTCGGGTCTGGGTTATGGGGCTGGGCTGGAGTGATCTGGGGGTGGAGGGTAGTAAACCTTATTAGTTGTTCTTGGTGGAACTTGGTGGCTTGTTTCTCCCCCTCTTCATTTGGTCTATAGGTTTTTGTTGTGTCTTGATCCACTGTTATGAACCCTGGTCAAATGGTAGGAGACATTTTGGTGGTTTAGGCTTGGTCTGCGTGTTGGGATAAGCACAAAACTGGGAGACATAAGGCTGGCCCGGATCAAGGAGCAGTTTTTTCGGAGTAGACCCCCCCTTGTTCCTTGCCTTGATTCCGGAAACCCTGTTTAGGATAGTGGCCCTGTGTCGTTTTGTTAATTCCCACAGTTATTTGGACTTGATGGGGGGGCTGGGGGGTTGGGTGATCCTAACCAGCTGGTTCATTTTTAATCTCAGTTTACACGTTGTGATGCATTTGGATCTCAAGTGTTGTCAAAGCACTAAGAGCTGGAAGCATCATGATGAGTTGAAGTGCATTATTTGGTTGATTCAAGATCTCCACTGGATGAGTAAAGGTCTTCGATTTGTATACTCTACTGGCGTCATGATAAGCTATATCATGATTATGCAATTGACTCACCAAACCGGGTGGGGGGAACCCATCATTGTAGAAGGTACGGGCCTGAACCAGACCAGCAGGGGGGAGCCCAGCAACAGGCAACGCGCTGCCAGAAGGCCCAATAGCGGTTATGTGAAGGCCCATTTCTGGGTTCGTGTGCTCGTGGACGACTTTGGGAAGATGCACTGGATTACACAAATTGGGATTAAACTGAATCAGGCCCAAGCTTACTATCGCTATCCTACGGCCCAACAACAAATGGATCAAGCTCTATGTAAGTTTTTGGACAAGGGTGGGCTAGCTTACTATGTTTGTATGCAGACCAATTGGGGGGATCCCAAAGAGCTTACTTTTGCGGCCCAAACCAAGTGGGGGGAGCCCACTAGAAGACTTAAAAGGAAAAAGAGAAGGCCCACTACTGCAGCATGGGTTAAGAAGTCTGTTCGTACCAGGCCCATTAATTTCCGTTCTATTTTTTGGAGTGGGGCCGAAACTTTATGTGTTTTGTATTTAATGGTTTGTAATATAGCCCAAAGTTGGGCTAGGGATAATACTTCTAAGGGGTGGGGGTACCCGGTTAAAATGAATGCTAAATGCAACCGGGTTACCAACTTTTGTAGGCCGTATGTGTTAATTAAACGGTCTAGTAAAGCGATTAGGAGGCATAGTTCTAACTTACTAGGAAGGTCTTACTTCAATAGTCGCATGTGTATACACCCGAAAGTGGGTTGTGTGGTCTCTTATTTTTGGTCCCCTAGTTTAGTTTTGGGGATTTTGCGGGGGTATGCCCCCATGATGGTGTAATTTATTGTTTGTGATATAATACTTTTGCCGGGCTTTGCCCTTTACCCAAAAAAAAAAACCCTAAACCCTAAACCCTAAACCCTAAACCCTAAACCCTAAACCCTAAACCCTAAACCCTAAACCCTAAACCCTAAACCCTAAACCCTAAACCCTAAACCCTAAACCCTAAAACCCTAAACCCTAAACCCTAAACCCTAAACCCTAAACCCTAAAAAAACCCTAAACCCTAAACCCTAAACCCTAAACCCTAAACCCTAAACCCTAAACCCTAAACCCTAAAAAAACCCTAAACCCTAAACCCTAAACCCTAAACCCTAAACCCTAAACCCTAAACCCTAAACCCTAAACCCTAAACCCTAAACCCTAAACCCTAAACCCTAAACCCTAAACCCTAAGGATTTTCATTTGTGTGATTTCTTTCTCTCTCTAGGTTCTCTCTCTTCCCTCTCAACCGGTTTGGCGATTTCTCCTTCTTCCCTCCAAAAATTGCCAGACCTGCTGCCTAACCCGTTCTTAATGATGCCTTCAAATGGTGGAAGCCTTCCACCAGACCCCCCTCCTGATTTATCTGCTCAAAACTCCACTGAAAACTCTTCTTCACGAAGGATTTCCACTCGGTCATCGTCCAGAGAACTCAAAGACTCTACCCCCAACAAACCCTCAATCAGCCCTATTAACCCCAATTCCAAACTGATTCAGAAGCCAAACAAGCCGGATAGACATCGCCAACCCCTTACAAACCTGTGTGTGAACGATTTACCGCCTGAGTTGACTCATTCCAATCAAACTAGAAATGGCGCTGGTTCAGAATGTCCCAAGTCGCCTTCGAAGCAGGTCTGTTCCCCTGCTATGGAGGTGGATTCGGTGCTCACTGAGGATGGTATCTCCTTCGATGCTGCTGTCAAATCAATCCAACAAGGTAATACAACTACTAATTCCCCTGTTACCCCCTTTAATTCCCCTTGTACGTTGAATGCTTCCCCCACTGAAGTCCCTTCCCCAATTCGAAGCCCTGAATTTAATGAAGGGGGTGAATCTGATTCGGATGATGAGTTATCGGAATCAGAAAGTGATGAGGAGGAAATGAGTGATCAGGAAAGCCCCACTGGCTTACCCCCTGACCCTGTTAGTAGCCTGCCAACCATTGAACCTAACCCGAGCCTGAATGTGCAACCCCTGCCTCTCCCAGCTGTGACTGAAATGACCCCTAAGATGCCTACTTTCACCCAACCAATTACCAATGAACCTCTGCCTCATTTGCACCATCCATATAATGCTTGGGATTCGAATAACAATAAGGGTCTATCCATCGCTGATAGGATAAAACAGAGTAAGCAAGCTAACAAGGTCAGAATAGAGTATTTCCCACCGGTTGTTACCCCTGAGGGCAAAAGCCGAATCCTGATTACCAAGGAAGACATGGTAAAATCTGGTAAGGCCTACTCTCTCCTGCTCTATGGGTATTTCTTAGGGACCTCTATGGATTACCACCGAGTTAACTACTGCCTGAGACGTGACTGGAGGGCTCATGATGTTGCTGAAATAACTAAAAGCCTCTCGGGTTACTTCTACTTCAAATTCAAGAGTGAGCAAGGTATGAAAGCTGTGTTGGAAGGGGGGCCCTGGTTTGTTAATAAGATCCCTTTGTTCATCAAGAAGTGGGAGCCAGGACTCTGTTTGGAAAAGGCTGAACCGTCCCTTATACCTCTTTGGGTCACTGCTCATGATGTGCCTCTAGAACTATGGACTGATACAGGTGTATGTAAAATTATGAGTAGTGTGGGGTACCCCCTTCTTATGGATCAGGTTACAGAGACTCGGTGTTCGGCTCAAGAAGGTAGAATGGGATTTGCCAGGATGTTGGTTGATGTAAAAGCCAGTTCCAATCTTCCAGAAGAGTATGAAATGGAGTATGAAGCAGATCCACCACACCCCCCTCACATCGGAAGTATTAAGCTCTCATACCACTGGAAGCCTCCTGTTTGTCAACACTGCTCTGTGTTTGGCCACTCTACCAAACAGTGTAAATTTCGGGAAAAAACTGATGAGGAGATCCAAGCAGAAACTACTGCAGTTGCCAATCAAGAGCAGCATGTTGCTACCAGTCAGAATCAAGTGGATTCTGAAGGATTTACTACTGTCAGCCATAAACAAGGTCGGAAAAGGAACTCAGCAGGGAAAACCATCCAAGCAGTCTCACCTCACCAGACTATGCTGAAAAAAACAAATGAGGCTCACTCGGGAAATGTGGAAGTAGCTGCCTCTACTTCGGGTACAAAAAGCCAACTTAAAGATGGAAATGTTAATACAAGCAGTAACCCCCAAGTCTAGAGGAAAATGAGTGAAATGCATGCAGCCCATATGGCCAATTCGAACCTAACCCAGAAGGAAAATAGAAATGGAAAAACTATGACCCAGAAGTCTACCAACCCCAGTGACCCTAAACACTCTAGTGCCCCCCCAACTGCCAAACCCAACACCAGACAGAAGAAATCAGGGCCTGCTGGTCCTGGACTCCCCCAAACCACTCACCCTAAAACCCAACTGAAGCCATCCAATAACCAACCAAACAGAACCACTCCCTCTAATCCCCAGCTTCCCCCAACCTAACCACCTCCAACAGATTCTATGTTTTCAATGAAACATCGGCAGATTTGCTTCTTCATGGCAGAGACCTTTCGGATCATATCATGAAAGACTTAGAGTATGTTGATGCTGAGTCAGATATGGGAGTTCTAAATGTTGATGATATGGATGACCAGGCCCAAAACAGACTGCAGGACGAAGAGATGCTTGACTATGGAATCATTGATGGTCAAAAGTTGGCCATCTCTACCCGGTTAATTCGATACAAGACGGTTAGAAGTGAGGACCAAGCTGGATGGGATCAAGGGGAATGGAACTACTTCCGGGACCTCTGTGAAAGTATGAGTTTGAATCCGGATCAAGTTGTAGAAAATGTGGGTCTAGACAAGTCTGGTACGGCTACTTTTCTAATGCAGCAAGCAGGTGCAGGTATGGGAGGCAATGCAGAGGCCAAGAAAGTGCAACACCCAAATCTGTCTTAATGGTTTTAAAAATAACAGCTTGGAATGTTCGAGGTATGTCAAACACTTCGAATCAGAATCAGATCCGCCAACACCTTGCTGAAGGTAGTTATAGTATTTGTGCTGTGATAGAAACCCAACTGTCTAGGGAAAAGGTTTCCAGTTGCTGCTCTCGGGTTTTTGGAAAGTGGGAATGGGACACTAATATATCTGTTTGCAGTGGTAGATGTCGAATTGCTGTGGGATGGGACCCTAACCTGGTTGACCTTATGGTTGTTGAAAGACACCCTCAAGTCGTGCATTGTTTTGTTAAACCTGTTAACGATCAAAGAGGCTTTTATTGCTCTTTTGTGTATGCTCACCATCGGCAGATCCCTAGAAGGGACTGCTGGGAAGCTTTGGAAGCCCACAAACGTGCTGTCAATGGCCTCCCATGGCTCCTCTTAGGTGACTTTAATGCCATAATCGACCCTAGTGAGAGGACTATGGGGAGTTCCAGAGTGGATGACAGTATGGCTGAAGCTCGTGATTGCTTCAATACTGTGGAAATAAATGACTTATGTATGTCTGGATTGAGATTTACTTGGACGAAGAGTCCGGGCAAACCTGATGGTATATTGAAGAAACTGGATCGGGCCATGTCAAATGAATCTTTCACTGATGCATTCCCCATGGCCAATGCCAAGTTTTTGCCGTTTTTAAAGTCTGATCATACTCCTATTGTGGTTACCCTCCCTGAGATCCCATACCCCAAGCCAAAACCATTTAAGTTTCCAAACTTTCTAGCCTATAAAGAAGAGTTCTTGCCGTGTGTTTCAGCAGCCTGGGCTGCCCAAGTTGATGGCTGTGCCATGTACTCTGTGGTGACAAAGTTAAAAGCTACCAAAAAGGAGATGCGTAAACTTAACTACAAGCAAGGTAATCTTCATACCCGGGTGGCTAAACTTCGATCAGAACTGGAACTCATCCAATCTGAAGTTGATTTATACCCTGCTGAACCTGTCCTAAGGGAAGAAGAAGGTACTTATCTGAAAGCTTACAATGATGCTGTTCGAGATGAGGAGTTGTTTCTGAAGCAAAAAGCCAAAGTTGGGTGGTTAAAAGAAGGTGACCAGAATACGAAATACTGTAATCGTGTTTTTGGCCAGTGGGAATGGGATTCTAATAGCCCTAGTTGTAGTGGGAGATGTAGGATTGTAGTTGGTTGGGACCCGAAAGTG
The DNA here is from genome assembly GCA_030844895.1 of Ambrosia x helenae. Taxonomy (NCBI): domain Eukaryota; kingdom Viridiplantae; phylum Streptophyta; class Magnoliopsida; order Asterales; family Asteraceae; genus Ambrosia; species Ambrosia x helenae. The sequence continues at coordinate 24,107 of JAUTDX010004218.1, read as the reverse complement.
GTGGATCTTATGGTCCTGCAAAGACATCCGCAGGTTATCCACTGTTTCATCAGACCTGTCAATGGACAATGTGGCTTTCATTGCTCTTTTGTCTATGCTCACCACCGGCAAATTCCTAGACGGGAGTGCTGGGAAGCTTTGGAAGCTCACAAAAATGTGGTTAATGGCCTTCCCTGGTTGTTGTTAGGAGATTTTAACGCCATCATTGACCCTAGTGAACGTACCTTGGGTAGTTCCCGTGTTGATGAAAGTATGGTGGAAGCTAGGGATTGCTTTAACACTGTGGAGATAAATGACATTTGTATGACGGGGCTGAGATTCACTTGGAACAAGAGCCCAGGCACACCGGATGGGTTATTGAAAAAGCTGGATAGAGCTATGTCAAATGCTCCGTTCACTGATGCTTTTCCTTTGGCCAATGCCCAATTCCTGCCATTCCTAAAGTCTGATCATAGTCCCATTGTGGTTAACCTCCCTGATGTCCCAAACCCGAAACCGAAGCCGTTTAAGTTCCCTAACTACATTGCTTACAAAGAGGAGTTCATTCCTTGTGTTACCTCCGCTTGGGCTGCTGAGATTCCAGGTTGTACAATGTTTTCGGTGGTCACGAAGATGAAAGCTACCAAAAAGGAGATAAGAAAGCTGAACTTCACACAAGGCAATCTTCATACTCGGGTTACCAAACTTAAGCAGGAATTAGAGACCATCCAGTTGGAGGTGTGCAACAACCCGTCGAATATTGTGTTGAGAGAAGAAGAAGGGAACTACTTAAAAGCCTACAATGATGCTGTTAAGGATGAGGAAGTGTTTCTCCAACAGAAGGCTAAAGTTACTTGGCTGAAGGAGGGGGATCACAACACGAAGTATTTTCATCGAGTGGTCAAAGCTAACCAGCATAGGAACAGAATCCATTCTGTTGAGAATCTTAGTGGGGAGTCGTTCACAGGCCAACTTGTTGCAGAACAATTTGTGAATCACTTTAAAGCCATGCTGGGAAATTCTGTTGAAACGGTTCCTGTTCTGGACCCGGAAACCCTGTTTACCAAACGCATTTCCAGCTCAGAGGCGCACCATTTGATCAGGGAAGTTACCTCCACTGAGATCAAGGCAGCGTTTTTTGACATTGAGGACGATAAGGCCCCTGGCCCAGACGGCTTCTCTGCAAAATTTTTCAAGGCAGCCTGGACTGTCATTGGAGAAGAGGTGATAAAGGCTGTCAAGGATTTCTTTCGCAATGGGAAACTCCTCAAGGAAGTTAATGCTACGGTGCTAGCTCTTGTTCCGAAACTAAATACTCCAAAAAAAGTCTCAGACTTTCGTCCAATTGCCTGCTGCAATGTTCTTTACAAGGGCATTAGTAAAATCCTAACCAATAGGATTAAAGGGGTTCTAGACACTATTGTGGATGAAAACCAATGTGCGTTTATCCCGGGCCGTCTCATAAGTGATAACATAATGTTGACTCAGGAATTAATGCGGAATTATCATCGGGAAACTGGGCAACCTAGATGCGCGTTTAAAGTTGATATCCAAAAAGCATACGACACGGTTGAGTGGTCGTTTCTGAACTCAATTCTAAAACACTTTGGGTTCCCTGATAAACTAATTCGGTGGATCATGACTTGTGTCACGACGCCTTCCTTCTCGGTTGCTGTCAATGGAGACCATCATGGGTTTTTTCAGGGCCGTAGAGGCCTAAGACAGGGTGACCCAATGTCTCCCTATTTGTTCACATTGGTCATGGAAGTTCTCACTCTCATGATCAAGCGAAGGGTCGCTGCCAATGATCAATTTACTTATCACTGGAAATGTGAGGAGGTGGGGCTCACCCATCTTTGTTTTGCAGATGATTTGTTCTTGTTTTGTCATGGTGATAATGCCTCTATTCAAACTCTTATGGCTGCCCTTGATGAGTTCAAAGATGTCTCAGGTCTGGTTCCGAGCATCCCTAAGAGCACAGTGTACTGTTGCAATGTGAGTGAAGAGGTCCACGACCTGCTTAATAACCATATCCGGTTCAATATTGGAGAGCTCCCTGTTAAATATCTTGGGGTCCCCCTGATATCTACCAGACTTCGCCACAAAGATTGCACTCCGCTAATAGACAAAGTCAAAAGCAAAATTTCTGATTGGAAGAACAAAGCCCTCTCTTTTGCTGGCCGTCTGCAATTGATATCATCTGTTCTAAACTCCCTTCACGTTTACTGGTCTTCAGTTTTCATCCTTCCTGTGGCTGTTTCTAAGGAAGTGGAGAAACTTATGCGGGGGTTTTTGTGGTGTCATGGCGAAATGAAGAATGGGAAGGCGAAAGTCAAATGGAAGGAGGTTTGTATCCCCATGAGCCATGGTGGGCTGGGCCTGAAAAGATTACGAACATGGAACCAGGCTCTTATTGCAAAACACACCTGGAACATCATTAGTCGTAAAAAATCGCTATGGGTGAATTGGATCTACACCTATAGGTTAGCTGACTATAACTTCTGGGAACTAATGGAAAAAGGAGATGCCTGTTGGGGATGGAGGAAAATACTGCAGCTAAGGGCTAAACTTAGACCCCACATCATCCATCTCATTGGCAATGGCCAAAACACGTCGGCCTGGTTTGATAATTGGCATGCTCTGGGGCCCCTAAGTAACATTCTCACTCATAGGAATATGAATGAAGAGATGTTGAATAGACACTGCAGAGTTAGTGAAATCATCAACCAAGGAGAATGGGCTGTCCCGTTTGATTGGCAGGAGCGATTTCCTAGTATAGCTGGGTCTACTTGTCCAGTTATTGATGCAGAGAAGGAAGATAAAGTTAGTTGGAGGATGAATGATGGGACCCTGGCTGATTTCTCTGTGGGAACAGTCTGGAATGATATTCAGGAGACTGGAGCTGCTGTCCCTTGGGTGAAACTGGTCTGGTTTAATCAGAATATCCCCCGGCATGCTTTTATCCTTTGGTTGGCCCTTAAACGTAAACTGAAAACCCAAGATATTGTGGGCAGATGGCATGGTATGGGGACGCTCAGCTGTGTTTTCTGCCAAGGGGGCCCAGACAATCATGAACACCTGTTTTTTGAATGCAATTTCCCCAAGGAGGTCTGGTTGGCCCTTAAACAACTGACCACATGGGGTAATATCCCTGAAGATCTTAGCCGAATCACACACCAGCTATGTCAAATGCCCCAGGATAACACTATTTGGAGTGTGGTGAATAGGCTGGTGTTTGCTGCAGCAGTTTATTATGTTTGGCAGGAACGAAACAGACGTATCAATGAACATGTGTCCAGGTCTAAAGAAGAGGTCACGGCTCTAATCCGAAACACTGTCAAACTTAGAATTATGGGGCTTCCTTTAGTGAAAACGACCACTTCTATGCAGGTGGCCAGAGTTTGGGACCTGCAAGGGGTCCAGTGGGTCTGCCCAAAAAATCACCATACTAATAAACATGATTGATGTTCATCAGCGGTATATTTGGCAGGCCTGGATGTGGTGGCATTGTATTATGGTGTATACCCAGCAGAAACGCCAGAGATGGGGTTATGAGATTGAGAACAGCTGGATTGAGACGATTATCACACAAGCATTGAAAATCCTTATCACCCTCACTCTCACTTTTATATTTTATTTTATCTGTTATGGGGTTGGGTGGGTTGTGGGATGGGTTTATGACTGCAGGTTATTCCAGAAGTGTTATGGTTGGGGTGGAAAGGGCTGGGTGTCATCTCTCGGGTCTGGGTTATGGGGCTGGGCTGGAGTGATCTGGGGGTGGAGGGTAGTAAACCTTATTAGTTGTTCTTGGTGGAACTTGGTGGCTTGTTTCTCCCCCTCTTCATTTGGTCTATAGGTTTTTGTTGTGTCTTGATCCACTGTTATGAACCCTGGTCAAATGGTAGGAGACATTTTGGTGCTTTAGGCTTGGTCTGCGTGTTGGGATAAGCACAAAACTGGGAGACATAAGGCTGGCCCGGATCAAGGAGCAGTTTTTTCGGAGTAGACCCCCCCTTGTTCCTTGCCTTGATTCCGGAAACCCTGTTTAGGATAGTGGCCCTGTGTCGTTTTGTTAATTCCCACAGTTATTTGGACTTGATGGGGGGGCTGGGGGGTTGGGTGATCCTAACCAGCTGGTTCATTTTTAATCTCAGTTTACACGTTGTGATGCATTTGGATCTCAAGTGTTGTCAAAGCACTAAGAGCTGGAAGCATCATGATGAGTTGAAGTGCATTATTTGGTTGATTCAAGATCTCCACTGGATGAGTAAAGGTCTTCGATTTGTATACTCTACTGGCGTCATGATAAGCTATATCATGATTATGCAATTGACTCACCAAACCGGGTGGGGGGAACCCATCATTGTAGAAGGTACGGGCCTGAACCAGACCAGCAGGGGGGAGCCCAGCAACAGGCAACGCGCTGCCAGAAGGCCCAATAGCGGTTATGTGAAGGCCCATTTCTGGGTTCGTGTGCTCGTGGACGACTTTGGGAAGATGCACTGGATTACACAAATTGGGATTAAACTGAATCAGGCCCAAGCTTACTATCGCTATCCTACGGCCCAACAACAAATGGATCAAGCTCTATGTAAGTTTTTGGACAAGGGTGGGCTAGCTTACTATGTTTGTATGCAGACCAATTGGGGGGATCCCAAAGAGCTTACTTTTGCGGCCCAAACCAAGTGGGGGGAGCCCACTAGAAGACTTAAAAGGAAAAAGAGAAGGCCCACTACTGCAGCATGGGTTAAGAAGTCTGTTCGTACCAGGCCCATTAATTTCCGTTCTATTTTTTGGAGTGGGGCCGAAACTTTATGTGTTTTGTATTTAATGGTTTGTAATATAGCCCAAAGTTGGGCTAGGGATAATACTTCTAAGGGGTGGGGGTACCCGGTTAAAATGAATGCTAAATGCAACCGGGTTACCAACTTTTGTAGGCCGTATGTGTTAATTAAACGGTCTAGTAAAGCGATTAGGAGGCATAGTTCTAACTTACTAGGAAGGTCTTACTTCAATAGTCGCATGTGTATACACCCGAAAGTGGGTTGTGTGGTCTCTTATTTTTGGTCCCCTAGTTTAGTTTTGGGGATTTTGCGGGGGTATGCCCCCATGATGGTGTAATTTATTGTTTGTGATATAATACTTTTGCCGGGCTTTGCCCTTTACCCAAAAAAAAAAACCCTAAACCCTAAACCCTAAACCCTAAACCCTAAACCCTAAACCCTAAACCCTAAACCCTAAACCCTAAACCCTAAACCCTAAACCCTAAACCCTAAACCCTAAACCCTAAACCCTAAAACCCTAAACCCTAAACCCTAAACCCTAAACCCTAAAAAAACCCTAAACCCTAAACCCTAAACCCTAAACCCTAAACCCTAAAAAAACCCTAAACCCTAAACCCTAAACCCTAAACCCTAAACCCTAAACCCTAAACCCTAAACCCTAAACCCTAAACCCTAAACCCTAAACCCTAAACCCTAAACCCTAAGGATTTTCATTTGTGTGATTTCTTTCTCTCTCTAGGTTCTCTCTCTTCCCTCTCAACCGGTTTGGCGATTTCTCCTTCTTCCCTCCAAAAATTGCCAGACCTGCTGCCTAACCCGTTCTTAATGATGCCTTCAAATGGTGGAAGCCTTCCACCAGACCCCCCTCCTGATTTATCTGCTCAAAACTCCACTGAAAACTCTTCTTCACGAAGGATTTCCACTCGGTCATCGTCCAGAGAACTCAAAGACTCTACCCCCAACAAACCCTCAATCAGCCCTATTAACCCCAATTCCAAACTGATTCAGAAGCCAAACAAGCCGGATAGACATCGCCAACCCCTTACAAACCTGTGTGTGAACGATTTACCGCCTGAGTTGACTCATTCCAATCAAACTAGAAATGGCGCTGGTTCAGAATGTCCCAAGTCGCCTTCGAAGCAGGTCTGTTCCCCTGCTATGGAGGTGGATTCGGTGCTCACTGAGGATGGTATCTCCTTCGATGCTGCTGTCAAATCAATCCAACAAGGTAATACAACTACTAATTCCCCTGTTACCCCCTTTAATTCCCCTTGTACGTTGAATGCTTCCCCCACTGAAGTCCCTTCCCCAATTCGAAGCCCTGAATTTAATGAAGGGGGTGAATCTGATTCGGATGATGAGTTATCGGAATCAGAAAGTGATGAGGAGGAAATGAGTGATCAGGAAAGCCCCACTGGCTTACCCCCTGACCCTGTTAGTAGCCTGCCAACCATTGAACCTAACCCGAGCCTGAATGTGCAACCCCTGCCTCTCCCAGCTGTGACTGAAATGACCCCTAAGATGCCTACTTTCACCCAACCAATTACCAATGAACCTCTGCCTCATTTGCACCATCCATATAATGCTTGGGATTCGAATAACAATAAGGGTCTATCCATCGCTGATAGGATAAAACAGAGTAAGCAAGCCAACAAGGTCAGAATAGAGTATTTCCCACCGGTTGTTACCCCTGAGGGCAAAAGCCGAATCCTGATTACCAAGGAAGACATGGTAAAATCTGGTAAGGCCTACTCTCTCCTGCTCTATGGGTATTTCTTAGGGACCTCTATGGATTACCACCGAGTTAACTACTGCCTGAGACGTGACTGGAGGGCTCATGATGTTGCTGAAATAACTAAAAGCCTCTCGGGTTACTTCTACTTCAAATTCAAGAGTGAGCAAGGTATGAAAGCTGTGTTGGAAGGGGGGCCCTGGTTTGTTAATAAGATCCCTTTGTTCATCAAGAAGTGGGAGCCAGGACTCTGTTTGGAAAAGGCTGAACCGTCCCTTATACCTCTTTGGGTCACTGCTCATGATGTGCCTCTAGAACTATGGACTGATACAGGTGTATGTAAAATTATGAGTAGTGTGGGGTACCCCCTTCTTATGGATCAGGTTACAGAGACTCGGTGTTCGGCTCAAGAAGGTAGAATGGGATTTGCCAGGATGTTGGTTGATGTAAAAGCCAGTTCCAATCTTCCAGAAGAGTATGAAATGGAGTATGAAGCAGATCCACCACACCCCCCTCACATCGGAAGTATTAAGCTCTCATACCACTGGAAGCCTCCTGTTTGTCAACACTGCTCTGTGTTTGGCCACTCTACCAAACAGTGTAAATTTCGGGAAAAAACTGATGAGGAGATCCAAGCAGAAACTACTGCAGTTGCCAATCAAGAGCAGCATGTTGCTACCAGTCAGAATCAAGTGGATTCTGAAGGATTTACTACTGTCAGCCATAAACAAGGTCGGAAAAGGAACTCAGCAGGGAAAACCATCCAAGCAGTCTCACCTCACCAGACTATGCTGAAAAAACAAATGAGGCTCACTCGGGAAATGTGGAAGTAGCTGCCTCTACTTCGGGTACAAAAAGCCAACTTAAAGATGGAAATGTTAATACAAGCAGTAACCCCCAAGTCTAGAGGAAAATGAGTGAAATGCATGCAGCCCATATGGCCAATTCGAACCTAACCCAGAAGGAAAATAGAAATGGAAAAACTATGACCCAGAAGTCTACCAACCCCAGTGACCCTAAACACTCTAGTGCCCCCCCAACTGCCAAACCCAACACCAGACAGAAGAAATCAGGGCCTGCTGGTCCTGGACTCCCCCAAACCACTCACCCTAAAACCCAACTGAAGCCATCCAATAACCAACCAAACAGAACCACTCCCTCTAATCCCCAGCTTCCCCCAACCTAACCACCTCCAACAGATTCTATGTTTTCAATGAAACATCGGCAGATTTGCTTCTTCATGGCAGAGACCTTTCGGATCATATCATGAAAGACTTAGAGTATGTTGATGCTGAGTCAGATATGGGAGTTCTAAATGTTGATGATATGGATGACCAGGCCCAAAACAGACTGCAGGACGAAGAGATGCTTGACTATGGAATCATTGATGGTCAAAAGTTGGCCATCTCTACCCGGTTAATTCGATACAAGACGGTTAGAAGTGAGGACCAAGCTGGATGGGATCAAGGGGAATGGAACTACTTCCGGGACCTCTGTGAAAGTATGAGTTTGAATCCGGATCAAGTTGTAGAAAATGTGGGTCTAGACAAGTCTGGTACGGCTACTTTTCTAATGCAGCAAGCAGGTGCAGGTATGGGAGGCAATGCAGAGGCCAAGAAAGTGCAACACCCAAATCTGTCTTAATGGTTTTAAAAATAACAGCTTGGAATGTTCGAGGTATGTCAAACACTTCGAATCAGAATCAGATCCGCCAACACCTTGCTGAAGGTAGTTATAGTATTTGTGCTGTGATAGAAACCCAACTGTCTAGGGAAAAGGTTTCCAGTTGCTGCTCTCGGGTTTTTGGAAAGTGGGAATGGGACACTAATATATCTGTTTGCAGTGGTAGATGTCGAATTGCTGTGGGATGGGACCCTAACCTGGTTGACCTTATGGTTGTTGAAAGACACCCTCAAGTCGTGCATTGTTTTGTTAAACCTGTTAACGATCAAAGAGGCTTTTATTGCTCTTTTGTGTATGCTCACCATCGGCAGATCCCTAGAAGGGACTGCTGGGAAGCTTTGGAAGCCCACAAACGTGCTGTCAATGGCCTCCCATGGCTCCTCTTAGGTGACTTTAATGCCATAATCGACCCTAGTGAGAGGACTATGGGGAGTTCCAGAGTGGATGACAGTATGGCTGAAGCTCGTGATTGCTTCAATACTGTGGAAATAAATGACTTGTGTATGTCTGGATTGAGATTTACTTGGACGAAGAGTCCGGGCAAACCTGATGGTATATTGAAGAAACTGGATCGGGCCATGTCAAATGAATCTTTCACTGATGCATTCCCCATGGCCAATGCCAAGTTTTTGCCGTTTTTAAAGTCTGATCATACTCCTATTGTGGTTACCCTCCCTGAGATCCCATACCCCAAGCCAAAACCATTTAAGTTTCCAAACTTTCTAGCCTATAAAGAAGAGTTCTTGCCGTGTGTTTCAGCAGCCTGGGCTGCCCAAGTTGATGGCTGTGCCATGTACTCTGTGGTGACAAAGTTAAAAGCTACCAAAAAGGAGATGCGTAAACTTAACTACAAGCAAGGTAATCTTCATACCCGGGTGGCTAAACTTCGATCAGAACTGGAACTCATCCAATCTGAAGTTGATTTATACCCTGCTGAACCTGTCCTAAGGGAAGAAGAAGGTACTTATCTGAAAGCTTACAATGATGCTGTTCGAGATGAGGAGTTGTTTCTGAAGCAAAAAGCCAAAGTTGGGTGGTTAAAAGAAGGTGATCAGAATACGAAATACTGTAATCGTGTTTTTGGCCAGTGGGAATGGGATTCTAATAGCCCTAGTTGTAGTGGGAGATGTAGGATTGTAGTTGGTTGGGACCCGAAAGTGGTGGATCTTATGGTCCTGCAAAGACATCCGCAGGTTATCCACTGTTTCATCAGACCTGTCAATGGACAATGTGGCTTTCATTGCTCTTTTGTCTATGCTCACCACCGGCAAATTCCTAGACGGGAGTGCTGGGAAGCTTTGGAAGCTCACAAAAATGTGGTTAATGGCCTTCCCTGGTTGTTGTTAGGAGATTTTAACGCCATCATTGACCCTAGTGAACGTACCTTGGGTAGTTCCCGTGTTGATGAAAGTATGGTGGAAGCTAGGGATTGCTTTAACACTGTGGAGATAAATGACATTTGTATGACGGGGCTGAGATTCACTTGGAACAAGAGCCCAGGCACACCGGATGGGTTATTGAAAAAGCTGGATAGAGCTATGTCAAATGCTCCGTTCACTGATGCTTTTCCTTTGGCCAATGCCCAATTCCTGCCATTCCTAAAGTCTGATCATAGTCCCATTGTGGTTAACCTCCCTGATGTCCCAAACCCGAAACCGAAGCCGTTTAAGTTCCCTAACTACATTGCTTACAAAGAGGAGTTCATTCCTTGTGTTACCTCCGCTTGGGCTGCTGAGATTCCAGGTTGTACAATGTTTTCGGTGGTCACGAAGATGAAAGCTACCAAAAAGGAGATAAGAAAGCTGAACTTCACACAAGGCAATCTTCATACTCGGGTTACCAAACTTAAGCAGGAATTAGAGACCATCCAGTTGGAGGTGTGCAACAACCCGTCGAATATTGTGTTGAGAGAAGAAGAAGGGAACTACTTAAAAGCCTACAATGATGCTGTTAAGGATGAGGAAGTGTTTCTCCAACAGAAGGCTAAAGTTACTTGGCTGAAGGAGGGGGATCACAACACGAAGTATTTTCATCGAGTGGTCAAAGCTAACCAGCATAGGAACAGAATCCATTCTGTTGAGAATCTTAGTGGGGAGTCGTTCACAGGCCAACTTGTTGCAGAACAATTTGTGAATCACTTTAAAGCCATGCTGGGAAATTCTGTTGAAACGGTTCCTGTTCTGGACCCGGAAACCCTGTTTACCAAACGCATTTCCAGCTCAGAGGCGCACCATTTGATCAGGGAAGTTACCTCCACTGAGATCAAGGCAGCGTTTTTTGACATTGAGGACGATAAGGCCCCTGGCCCAGACGGCTTCTCTGCAAAATTTTTCAAGGCAGCCTGGACTGTCATTGGAGAAGAGGTGATAAAGGCTGTCAAGGATTTCTTTCGCAATGGGAAACTCCTCAAGGAAGTTAATGCTACGGTGCTAGCTCTTGTTCCGAAACTAAATACTCCAAAAAAAGTCTCAGACTTTCGTCCAATTGCCTGCTGCAATGTTCTTTACAAGGGCATTAGTAAAATCCTAACCAATAGGATTAAAGGGGTTCTAGACACTATTGTGGATGAAAACCAATGTGCGTTTATCCCGGGCCGTCTCATAAGTGATAACATAATGTTGACTCAGGAATTAATGCGGAATTATCATCGGGAAACTGGGCAACCTAGATGCGCGTTTAAAGTTGATATCCAAAAAGCATACGACACGGTTGAGTGGTCGTTTCTGAACTCAATTCTAAAACACTTTGGGTTCCCTGATAAACTAATTCGGTGGATCATGACTTGTGTCACGACGCCTTCCTTCTCGGTTGCTGTCAATGGAGACCATCATGGGTTTTTTCAGGGCCGTAGAGGCCTAAGACAGGGTGACCCAATGTCTCCCTATTTGTTCACATTGGTCATGGAAGTTCTCACTCTCATGATCAAGCGAAGGGTCGCTGCCAATGATCAATTTACTTATCACTGGAAATGTGAGGAGGTGGGGCTCACCCATCTTTGTTTTGCAGATGATTTGTTCTTGTTTTGTCATGGTGATAATGCCTCTATTCAAACTCTTATGGCTGCCCTTGATGAGTTCAAAGATGTCTCAGGTCTGGTTCCGAGCATCCTAAGAGCACAGTGTACTGTTGCAATGTGAGTGAAGAGGTCCACGACCTGCTTAATAACCATATCCGGTTCAATATTGGAGAGCTCCCTGTTAAATATCTTGGGGTCCCCCTGATATCTACCAGACTTCGCCACAAAGATTGCACTCCGCTAATAGACAAAGTCAAAAGCAAAATTTCTGATTGGAAGAACAAAGCCCTCTCTTTTGCTGGCCGTCTGCAATTGATATCATCTGTTCTAAACTCCCTTCACGTTTACTGGTCTTCAGTTTTCATCCTTCCTGTGGCTGTTTCTAAGGAAGTGGAGAAACTTATGCGGGGGTTTTTGTGGTGTCATGGCGAAATGAAGAATGGGAAGGCGAAAGTCAAATGGAAGGAGGTTTGTATCCCCATGAGCCATGGTGGGCTGGGCCTGAAAAGATTACGAACATGGAACCAGGCTCTTATTGCAAAACACACCTGGAACATCATTAGTCGTAAAAAATCGCTATGGGTGAATTGGATCTACACCTATAGGTTAGCTGACTATAACTTCTGGGAACTAATGGAAAAAGGAGATGCCTGTTGGGGATGGAGGAAAATACTGCAGCTAAGGGCTAAACTTAGACCCCACATCATCCATCTCATTGGCAATGGCCAAAACACGTCGGCCTGGTTTGATAATTGGCATGCTCTGGGGCCCCTAAGTAACATTCTCACTCATAGGAATATGAATGAAGAGATGTTGAATAGACACTGCAGAGTTAGTGAAATCATCAACCAAGGAGAATGGGCTGTCCCGTTTGATTGGCAGGAGCGATTTCCTAGTATAGCTGGGTCTACTTGTCCAGTTATTGATGCAGAGAAGGAAGATAAAGTTAGTTGGAGGATGAATGATGGGACCCTGGCTGATTTCTCTGTGGGAACAGTCTGGAATGATATTCAGGAGACTGGAGCTGCTGTCCCTTGGGTGAAACTGGTCTGGTTTAATCAGAATATCCCCCGGCATGCTTTTATCCTTTGGTTGGCCCTTAAACGTAAACTGAAAACCCAAGATATTGTGGGCAGATGGCATGGTATGGGGACGCTCAGCTGTGTTTTCTGCCAAGGGGGCCCAGACAATCATGAACACCTGTTTTTTGAATGCAATTTCCCCAAGGAGGTCTGGTTGGCCCTTAAACAACTGACCACATGGGGTAATATCCCTGAAGATCTTAGCCGAATCACACACCAGCTATGTCAAATGCCCCAGGATAACACTATTTGGAGTGTGGTGAATAGGCTGGTGTTTGCTGCAGCAGTTTATTATGTTTGGCAGGAACGAAACAGACGTATCAATGAACATGTGTCCAGGTCTAAAGAAGAGGTCACGGCTCTAATCCGAAACACTGTCAAACTTAGAATTATGGGGCTTCCTTTAGTGAAAACGACCACTTCTATGCAGGTGGCCAGAGTTTGGGACCTGCAAGGGGTCCAGTGGGTCTGCCCAAAAAATCACCATACTAATAAACATGATTGATGTTCATCAGCGGTATATTTGGCAGGCCTGGATGTGGTGGCATTGTATTATGGTGTATACCCAGCAGAAACGCCAGAGATGGGGTTATGAGATTGAGAACAGCTGGATTGAGACGATTATCACACAAGCATTGAAAATCCTTATCACCCTCACTCTCACTTTTATATTTTATTTTATCTGTTATGGGGTTGGGTGGGTTGTGGGATGGGTTTATGACTGCAGGTTATTCCAGAAGTGTTATGGTTGGGGTGGAAAGGGCTGGGTGTCATCTCTCGGGTCTGGGTTATGGGGCTGGGCTGGAGTGATCTGGGGGTGGAGGGTAGTAAACCTTATTAGTTGTTCTTGGTGGAACTTGGTGGCTTGTTTCTCCCCCCTCTTCATTTGGTCTATAGGTTTTTGTTGTGTCTTGATCCACTGTTATGAACCCTGGTCAAATGGTAGGAGACATTTTGGTGGTTTAGGCTTGGTCTGCGTGTTGGGATAAGCACAAAACTGGGAGACATAAGGCTGGCCCGGATCAAGGAGCAGTTTTTTCGGAGTAGACCCCCCCTTGTTCCTTGCCTTGATTCCGGAAACCCTGTTTAGGATAGTGGCCCTGTGTCGTTTTGTTAATTCCCACAGTTATTTGGACTTGATGGGGGGGCTGGGGGGTTGGGTGATCCTAACCAGCTGGTTCATTTTTAATCTCAGTTTACACGTTGTGATGCATTTGGATCTCAAGTGTTGTCAAAGCACTAAGAGCTGGAAGCATCATGATGAGTTGAAGTGCATTATTTGGTTGATTCAAGATCTCCACTGGATGAGTAAAGGTCTTCGATTTGTATACTCTACTGGCGTCATGATAAGCTATATCATGATTATGCAATTGACTCACCAAACCGGGTGGGGGGAACCCATCATTGTAGAAGGTACGGGCCTGAACCAGACCAGCAGGGGGGAGCCCAGCAACAGGCAACGCGCTGCCAGAAGGCCCAATAGCGGTTATGTGAAGGCCCATTTCTGGGTTCGTGTGCTCGTGGACGACTTTGGGAAGATGCACTGGATTACACAAATTGGGATTAAACTGAATCAGGCCCAAGCTTACTATCGCTATCCTACGGCCCAACAACAAATGGATCAAGCTCTATGTAAGTTTTTGGACAAGGGTGGGCTAGCTTACTATGTTTGTATGCAGACCAATTGGGGGGATCCCAAAGAGCTTACTTTTGCGGCCCAAACCAAGTGGGGGGAGCCCACTAGAAGACTTAAAAGGAAAAAGAGAAGGCCCACTACTGCAGCATGGGTTAAGAAGTCTGTTCGTACCAGGCCCATTAATTTCAGTTCTATTTTTTGGAGTGGGGCCGAAACTTTATGTGTTTTGTATTTAATGGTTTGTAATATAGCCCAAAGTTGGGCTAGGGATAATACTTCTAAGGGGTGGGGGTACCCGGTTAAAATGAATGCTAAATGCAACCGGGTTACCAACTTTTGTAGGCCGTATGTGTTAATTAAACGGTCTAGTAAAGCGATTAGGAGGCATAGTTCTAACTTACTAGGAAGGTCTTACTTCAATAGTCGCATGTGTATACACCCGAAAGTGGGTTGTGTGGTCTCTTATTTTTGGTCCCCTAGTTTAGTTTTGGGGATTTTGCGGGGGTATGCCCCCATGATGGTGTAATTTATTGTTTGTGATATAATACTTTTGCCGGGCTTTGCCCTTTACCCAAAAAAAAAAACCCTAAACCCTAAACCCTAAACCCTAAACCCTAAACCCTAAACCCTAAACCCTAAACCCTAAACCCTAAACCCTAAACCCTAAACCCTAAACCCTAAACCCTAAACCCTAAAACCCTAAACCCTAAACCCTAAATCCTAAACCCTAAACCCTAAAAAAACCCTAAACCCTAAACCCTAAACCCTAAACCCTAAACCCTAAACCCTAAACCCTAAAAAAACCCTAAACCCTAAACCCTAAACCCTAAACCCTAAACCCTAAACCCTAAACCCTAAACCCTAAACCCTAAACCCTAAACCCTAAACCCTAAACCCTAAACCCTAAACCCTAAACCCTAAGGATTTTCATTTGTGTGATTTCTTTCTCTCTCTAGGTTCTCTCTCTTCCCTCTCAACCGGTTTGGCGATTTCTCCTTCTTCCCTCCAAAAATTGCCAGACCTGCTGCCTAACCCGTTCTTAATGATGCCTTCAAATGGTGGAAGCCTTCCACCAGACCCCCTCCTGATTTATCTGCTCAAAACTCCACTGAAAACTCTTCTTCACGAAGGATTTCCACTCGGTCATCGTCCAGAGAACTCAAAGACTCTACCCCCAACAAACCCTCAATCAGCCCTATTAACCCCAATTCCAAACTGATTCAGAAGCCAAACAAGCCGGATAGACATCGCCAACCCCTTACAAACCTGTGTGTGAACGATTTACCGCCTGAGTTGACTCATTCCAATCAAACTAGAAATGGCGCTGGTTCAGAATGTCCCAAGTCGCCTTCGAAGCAGGTCTGTTCCCCTGCTATGGAGGTGGATTCGGTGCTCACTGAGGATGGTATCTCCTTCGATGCTGCTGTCAAATCAATCCAACAAGGTAATACAACTACTAATTCCCCTGTTACCCCCTTTAATTCCCCTTGTACGTTGAATGCTTCCCCCACTGAAGTCCCTTCCCCAATTCGAAGCCCTGAATTTAATGAAGGGGGTGAATCTGATTCGGATGATGAGTTATCGGAATCAGAAAGTGATGAGGAGGAAATGAGTGATCAGGAAAGCCCCACTGGCTTACCCCCTGACCCTGTTAGTAGCCTGCCAACCATTGAACCTAACCCGAGCCTGAATGTGCAACCCCTGCCTCTCCCAGCTGTGACTGAAATGACCCCTAAGATGCCTACTTTCACCCAACCAATTACCAATGAACCTCTGCCTCATTTGCACCATCCATATAATGCTTGGGATTCGAATAACAATAAGGGTCTATCCATCGCTGATAGGATAAAACAGAGTAAGCAAGCCAACAAGGTCAGAATAGAGTATTTCCCACCGGTTGTTACCCCTGAGGGCAAAAGCCGAATCCTGATTACCAAGGAAGACATGGTAAAATCTGGTAAGGCCTACTCTCTCCTGCTCTATGGGTATTTCTTAGGGACCTCTATGGATTACCACCGAGTTAACTACTGCCTGAGACGTGACTGGAGGGCTCATGATGTTGCTGAAATAACTAAAAGCCTCTCGGGTTACTTCTACTTCAAATTCAAGAGTGAGCAAGGTATGAAAGCTGTGTTGGAAGGGGGGCCCTGGTTTGTTAATAAGATCCCTTTGTTCATCAAGAAGTGGGAGCCAGGACTCTGTTTGGAAAAGGCTGAACCGTCCCTTATACCTCTTTGGGTCACTGCTCATGATGTGCCTCTAGAACTATGGACTGATACAGGTGTATGTAAAATTATGAGTAGTGTGGGGTACCCCCTTCTTATGGATCAGGTTACAGAGACTCGGTGTTCGGCTCAAGAAGGTAGAATGGGATTTGCCAGGATGTTGGTTGATGTAAAAGCCAGTTCCAATCTTCCAGAAGAGTATGAAATGGAGTATGAAGCAGATCCACCACACCCCCCTCACATCGGAAGTATTAAGCTCTCATACCACTGGAAGCCTCCTGTTTGTCAACACTGCTCTGTGTTTGGCCACTCTACCAAACAGTGTAAATTTCGGGAAAAAAACTGATGAGGAGATCCAAGCAGAAACTACTGCAGTTGCCAATCAAGAGCAGCATGTTGCTACCAGTCAGAATCAAGTGGATTCTGAAGGATTTACTACTGTCAGCCATAAACAAGGTCGGAAAAGGAACTCAGCAGGGAAAACCATCCAAGCAGTCTCACCTCACCAGACTATGCTGAAAAAACAAATGAGGCTCACTCGGGAAATGTGGAAGTAGCTGCCTCTACTTCGGGTACAAAAAGCCAACTTAAAGATGGAAATGTTAATACAAGCAGTAACCCCAAGTCCAGAGGAAAATGAGTGAAATGCATGCAGCCCATATGGCCAATTCGAACCTAACCCAGAAGGAAAATAGAAATGGAAAAACTATGACCCAGAAGTCTACCAACCCCAGTGACCCTAAACACTCTAGTGCCCCCCCAACTGCCAAACCCAACACCAGACAGAAGAAATCAGGGCCTGCTGGTCCTGGACTCCCCCAAACCACTCACCCTAAAACCCAACTGAAGCCATCCAATAACCAACCAAACAGAACCACTCCCTCTAATCCCCCAGCTTCCCCAACCTAACCACCTCCAACAGATTCTATGTTTTCAATGAAACATCGGCAGATTTGCTTCTTCATGGCAGAGACCTTTCGGATCATATCATGAAAGACTTAGAGTATGTTGATGCTGAGTCAGATATGGGAGTTCTAAATGTTGATGATATGGATGACCAGGCCCAAAACAGACTGCAGGACGAAGAGATGCTTGACTATGGAATCATTGATGGTCAAAAGTTGGCCATCTCTACCCGGTTAATTCGATACAAGACGGTTAGAAGTGAGGACCAAGCTGGATGGGATCAAGGGGAATGGAACTACTTCCGGGACCTCTGTGAAAGTATGAGTTTGAATCCGGATCAAGTTGTAGAAAATGTGGGTCTAGACAAGTCTGGTACGGCTACTTTTCTAATGCAGCAAGCAGGTGCAGGTATGGGAGGCAATGCAGAGGCCAAGAAAGTGCAACACCCAAATCTGTCTTAATGGTTTTAAAAATAACAGCTTGGAATGTTCGAGGTATGTCAAACACTTCGAATCAGAATCAGATCCGCCAACACCTTGCTGAAGGTAGTTATAGTATTTGTGCTGTGATAGAAACCCAACTGTCTAGGGAAAAGGTTTCCAGTTGCTGCTCTCGGGTTTTTGGAAAGTGGGAATGGGACACTAATATATCTGTTTGCAGTGGTAGATGTCGAATTGCTGTGGGATGGGACCCTAACCTGGTTGACCTTATGGTTGTTGAAAGACACCCTCAAGTCGTGCATTGTTTTGTTAAACCTGTTAACGATCAAAGAGGCTTTTATTGCTCTTTTGTGTATGCTCACCATCGGCAGATCCCTAGAAGGGACTGCTGGGAAGCTTTGGAAGCCCACAAACGTGCTGTCAATGGCCTCCCATGGCTCCTCTTAGGTGACTTTAATGCCATAATCGACCCTAGTGAGAGGACTATGGGGAGTTCCAGAGTGGATGACAGTATGGCTGAAGCTCGTGATTGCTTCAATACTGTGGAAATAAATGACTTGTGTATGTCTGGATTGAGATTTACTTGGACGAAGAGTCCGGGCAAACCTGATGGTATATTGAAGAAACTGGATCGGGCCATGTCAAATGAATCTTTCACTGATGCATTCCCCATGGCCAATGCCAAGTTTTTGCCGTTTTTAAAGTCTGATCATACTCCTATTGTGGTTACCCTCCCTGAGATCCCATACCCCAAGCCAAAACCATTTAAGTTTCCAAACTTTCTAGCCTATAAAGAAGAGTTCTTGCCGTGTGTTTCAGCAGCCTGGGCTGCCCAAGTTGATGGCTGTGCCATGTACTCTGTGGTGACAAAGTTAAAAGCTACCAAAAAGGAGATGCGTAAACTTAACTACAAGCAAGGTAATCTTCATACCCGGGTGGCTAAACTTCGATCAGAACTGGAACTCATCCAATCTGAAGTTGATTTATACCCTGCTGAACCTGTCCTAAGGGAAGAAGAAGGTACTTATCTGAAAGCTTACAATGATGCTGTTCGAGATGAGGAGTTGTTTCTGAAGCAAAAAGCCAAAGTTGGGTGGTTAAAAGAAGGTGATCAGAATACGAAATACTTCCACAGAATGGTTAAAGCTAATCAACACAGGAATCGCATCCACTCAGTTGAGAATCTGCTTGGGGAGGTTCATTCAGGTCACCTGGGTGGCAAAACAATTTGTGGACCATTTCAACTCGGTGTTGGGGACTAGCATGGGTGTTGACCTTATTGTTGATCCTGAACACTTGTTCACCAAGAAGGTTCTTCTTCTGATGCTGATCACATGATTAGGGAGGTCACCAGTAATGAAATCAAATCTGCGTTCTTTGGTATAGAAGATGACAAAGCTCCTGGCCCGGATGGCTTTACAGCCAAATTTTTCAAGGCGGCCTGGAATGTGGTTGGGGAAGAAGTGTGCAAGGCTGTCAAAGACTTCTTCCACAATGGTAAGTTGCTCAAAGAGGTCAATTCCACAGTTATAGCCCTTGTTCCTAAGCTGAATACCCCCAAGAGAGTCTCGGATTTCCGACCAATCGCTTGTTGTAATGTGCTATACAAAGGTGATCAGCAAAATCATCACTAATAGAATCAAAGGAGTCCTTGATAAAATAGTTGATGATAACCAATGTGCTTTTATTCGGGTCGTCTTATTAGCGATAATATCCTGCTCACTCAGGAGCTAATGAGGAACTACCATAGAAACACTGGTAAGCCTAGGTGTGCTTTCAAACTAGATATTCAAAAAGCCTATGATACAGTTGAATGGAGTTTCTTGAAGACGGCTCTCATTCACTTTGGCTTCCCTGATAGAATGATTAAAATGGATTATGACGTGTGTCTTACGACCTCCTTTTCTATCGCAGTAAATGGTGACCACCATGGTTTTTTTCAAGGGGCAAAGGGGATTAAGACAGGGAGACCCATCTCCCCTTATCTGTTCACTTTGGTCATGGAGGTCCTTACGCTTATGATTAAAAGGGAGAGTCGCTCATAACGACCACTTTCAATATCATTGGAAATGTGAGGAGGTGGAGCTGACCCACCTATGCTTTGTGATGATCTATTCTGTTCTGCCACGGTGATACTGCTTCAATTCACACTCTTATGGCGGCTTTAGATGAATTTAAAGATGCTTCAGGCTTAGTTCCCAGTATTCCCAAAAGCACTGTTTATTGCAGCAATGTTAGTTCAGAGGTTCAGGAAGTGCTAAACAACCATATTCGGTTCCGTGTTGGGGAGCTTCCAGTCAAGTACCTTGGTGTCCCCCTTATCTCTACGAGACTCAAACAACAAGGACTGCACCCCTCTAATTGACAAGGTGAAAAACAAAATCTCTGATTGGAAGAACAAATCGTTATCGTTTGCTGGTCGTCTCCAGCTGATATCCTCTGTCCTGAACTCCCTCCATGTATATTGGTCTTCAGTTTTTATCTTGCCAGTGGCTGTGACCAAGGAGGTTGAGAAGCTCATGCGTGGTTTCTTGTGGGTGCCATGGGGAGATGAGAATGGCAAGGCAAAAGTGAAATGGAAGGACGTGTGCATCCCTATGAATCATGGGGGTTTGGGGTTAAAAAGGCTGCGGACTTGGAACAAGGCCTTAATAGCTAAGCATACGTGGAACATTGTTAGTAGGAAAAAGTCGCTGTGGGTTAATTGGATCTACACAAAATCGGCTTGGGGAATACAACTTCTGGGAATTAACAGAAAAGGGTGATGTCTGCTGGGGCTGGAGGAAGATCCTAGAGTTAAGATCTCAACTTAGGTCCCATGTTATTCATCTCATAGGGGATGGCAAAACCACTTCTGCTTGGTTCGATAACTGGCATGAGATTGGGCCACTTAGCAGTATCTTAACTTACAGAAACATGAATGAAGATACGCTAAATAGGCACCTGAAAGTGAGCGATATTGTTGAAAAATGGGGAATGGATCTGGCCTAATGACTGGCAGGAGAGATTCCGAGCATTGCTACCACTAGCTGTCCTCCCATTGACCCTACGAAGAAAGATAAGGTAGGATGGAAGACCAATGATGGGAGTGTGATTGATTTTTCGGGTGGGAACTGTTTGGAGAGACCTGCAAGAAGTGGGTACCGCCGTCCCATGGGTGAACCTGGTTTGGTTTAACCAAAACATTCCCCGCCATGCCTTCATCCTTTGGCTTGCCCTCAAACGAAAGCTAAAACCCAGGATATAGTGGGACAGTGGCAGGGAATCGGCAACCTTAGCTGTGTTTTTTGTCAAGGTGGTCCGGATAATCACAACCATCTTTTTTTCGAATGCAACTTCCCAAAGAATATTTGGGTCAGTCTCAAGCCGATGACTACTTGGGGGCCTGTTCATAACGACCTGGACCGTATTGTTACCATGTTAGTGCGTTACCACTTGATAATACTATCTGGAGCATAGTTAATCGTCTTACGTTTGCTGCAGCTGTGTATTAAGTTTGGCAGGAGCGAAATAGGCGCATTCATGAGAATGTGTCTAGGACTAGAGGGGAGATAATCGGCCTGATAACTAACTCTGTTAAAGTCAGATTGCTGGGCCTTCCTCTAGTTAAAACGGTCTCTTCGTTGCAAGTGGCTAAGGTGTGGGATCTTCAGGGTATCCACTGGACTGAACCTGGTAAACGTCTTAATAATGTTGGATCAAGTTAACTGGGAAGGTCAACACTCAACAATATTGGGGCGTAGAGATTGAGACATACTGGGGGTGAGACTACATCACACATTGCTTGAAAATCCTTCTTATTCTCACTATCACTCCCGTTTTTTTTATTGCTGCTACTGCTGGGAAAGGGTGGGACTTGGTTTGGGTTGTTTTTTGCAGGATTTATCCCTTGTTTTGGGCTGTGGGGATGGGCATGGGCTGGGTTGTCTTTTGTGGGAAGGATATCCTGGGTTGGGTCGGAGTTATAAGGGGGGAGGAGGGTAGATTTACCCGTAGTCTTTCTTGGTGTTATCTGGTGGTTTGTTCTTCTCCCTCTATTCTTTGGTCTGTAGGATTTATTCTTACCTCTTGGCTGACCCCTGTTAGTGGTGTTAGATGGAGGAATTATGTGTGGTGGATAGGTTTTCCAGGTGCTTGGGGTATAAGCACAAACCCGGGAGTTATAAGGTTGGACTGGATAGGGGTGGCGTTTCTCAGGAGGCAGACCAATTTGATCCTTGCCCCGAATCCAGAAGAAACCCTCTCTTTTGTTCGGCCAAATGCTAATATTGTTTGTTCTATCTTATTTCTTCTTGGGCAAATTATGTTGAAGGGTTGGGACAGGTCCATAGTTACTATTGATGGGTTGATTCATACTTGGTTCATGATGCTTTTGGATCTTCAAGATGTTATTGACTTCAAGAGCTGGAAGCATCAAGATCACAACCCCATTCGATATCGGTTTTAATGACTCTGGATGGAATAATAATCATATGAAGTCCTTATTGAAGACTTGTATCTGGGCTGTTAAATTTCTTAGCCCAGCTATGGGATTCTAATTGTTGCATTGCTGCTTTGAAGGCCCTTAAAAAGGGTTATTTTGATGCTGCTGAAGGCCCATGATTGGGTTTGGATCGTGTTGGGCCATCGTCAGGCCCAGGGAAGCTGTTCCTGCGGGCTGCAGGATAACGGGCCCGGAAAATCAGGCCTGCCAAACCGGATGGGGGGAGCCCATCGCTACGTCTGTTTCTCCGGGGCTTAGGAATCCCACTCGTGCTCAGGCTCACTTGAAAGCCCAAGCTGACTTGGACTATTTTCAATGGATTGCTGCTGATTTTGTTCTGGGCTGGATAAAAAGAATGGGCTTCGCTAAAGATACTAGAGTTCTTATCCAAACCAAGTGGGGGGAGCCCACTAGCAAACTTAAACGAAGATGGCGAATCAATCATTTTGTTTGGACCCTTAACTTTCTGGTTGATGTTATGGGTCACTAGTATAGGGTTTTATGTTTTCCAAAGTTTGTAATATGCTTACATTTGGCCTTGGGGTAATACTCTTAGGGGTTGGGGATTCCCGGTGCATCTTCAACCCAGCGCACCCGGGTTTCAAATTTTGTGGGCCGTATTTAGTTATTACTAACCGGCCCTATAGTGTGCTAAATTGGACTAAAACTAACTTACTAGGGAGGTATAACCTTGTTAGGAGTACATGTAAACACCCGAAAGTGGGTTGTATGGTTTTCTTATTTTTGGTCCCCTAGGATAGTTGTGGGGATTTTGCGGGGGAATGCCCCCATGATGATGTAAAATTTTAGTGTGGTGATATAATACTTTTGCCGGGCTATGCCCATTACCAAAAAAAAAAAAAAAAACCCTAAACCCTAACCCTAACCCCTAAGTTTGTCTCATTTGTCAAAATCCCTAAACACACACTAAAGGTGTGAGAGGAAAACTCTCTCTAGAGTTCTCCACACTTTGGCCGTACACCTCCTTCAACCACCGTCCCTTCACCGTCCTCCACCGTCCCTCCACCGTCATCCACCTCAATCACCTTTCCACCACCTACAACAGCCTACTCATCATCGTTCATACTGTACAGCCTTGGTGGTGTTGTGTGTTAGGTTTTTACGTAAGTTTTTTTTGTGTTTTCGTGTTTCTGTTTAGTTGATTCATAAGTGGTATTCTCTTGAATGTGATGGGTGGCCGGAAGAAACCACCTCCGCCACCACCTCCGACAAGGGTTCAACCTCAACGTTCAGGCAAGCCACCTTCGAGATCGTCATCGGAGGTGGATGGAGATGTTAAATGTGGAGGCTGAGAGAAGAAGAAGAGCTATGCATGGAAAACAAACAAGCGTCGACGATACCGAGTGTCCAGTTGTCTCAAGCGACCTCATCCGAAGTCTATATCAACTCCGGTAAAGCCGTTTTTTTTCGACTTCATCGGATGTGGATATGGAGCGGCTAAGAGATGAATACCGAAGGGAGCAACAGGAAGCATTAAAATCAGTTTTTCGACGTAAGAATATGGGTGTGATATTAACGCAGGGTTTGGAAGCTAAGCAGGATAGTGTTGTAAAGGGTAGTTCGGGTGCTAAGTCGGATCAGGAGCAAGAACAAGCTACACCGGAAACAAGTGTCGGCTTTAAAAAATCTTGAGGGGCTATCGGAAATAAGGTCGACTGCCGAACATGGTGGTGGCCGGAAGTTAGAAGATGACTTTGATTGTTGGTCTGGTTGTTTGGAAAGTCCTACAAAATTGGAAAAGATTAGTCAAGATTTAAATTTTGATATTGAAAATAATCCTATTGATATGCTTTCCAAGAATACAGGAGAGAAGTTGAATAACTTGGATGACAAAATAATGCATGATCAAAAAACGGGAGGTGTGGAAGTTTCTATCGGGTCCGTAATTGAACCGGGTCCAAGTAGTGCCAGTCCAAAAATAAAGGAGGGATTGGATCCAAATGGAGTTGACGATCAGACTCAAATGACGGGCCCAGTTGGTTTGCATCAAAAGGAATTGGATCAAGAT
Organism: Ambrosia x helenae; assembly: GCA_030844895.1. Lineage (NCBI taxonomy): Eukaryota > Viridiplantae > Streptophyta > Magnoliopsida > Asterales > Asteraceae > Ambrosia > Ambrosia x helenae. The sequence goes on along the minus strand of JAUTDX010004218.1, from coordinate 112 downwards.
ATTAAAGATGCTCAGGCCCAAAGTGCTGGCCCAATTTCTGGAGTTCAGTATAGTAGTAAAGCTGGGCCGGCTGCTTCCCAGGTCCCGTTCACGTCCAGTAGCATGGGTATCA
>JAUTDX010004217.1:0-42206 GCA_030844895.1 Ambrosia x helenae | reverse complement strand
GTTTGGTGTTAAGAGCAAAGCTGAAGATTTTCATGCTGATGATTTTAGTTCTAGAGTAGTTTTTTTTTTAATATTATTTTTTTTTGAATTTATTATTGTGTTTATATATAGGGAACAATACTAATTGACTTGTAGTTTTTTGCTCTATTATTTTTTTTTGTATTAATGAGTGAATATTTATTTCACTTGTTATTTTATTAGGAATCTAAATGGCTTTTATTTTTATACACCTTTTCTCTTTGCAGCTTAAGATCTGTTGTTTGTTTTCTTCTTCCTTTTGTCTTCAGTAGTTGTTGCTTATTCACTTTTATTTTATTCTGTTTAAAAAAAATAGTTTGATTTTATTATAAATGCACAAATGTGTGTAATTTTATGATTTTTTTTATTTGTTATAATTCTTTAATTTATGATTTTATACTACATTCTTTAAAATGTATTTGTTTAAAAATTGGAATAAAAAAAGGCTCTTGATATTTAATTCATGATGGGGTTCCATTTGCAGATGGAGATGAAGAATGGATTAATAATTTCAATGAAAGAGAAGCTTTTAACATCAAGAAAAACAAAAGAACAGGTTCAGTTTCATACTAATTAATAAAATCCAATTCATATTTACATAATATAAGTTTAATCAAGATGAAAAGATTGCTAAAAATCCAAACTTTTTCACAGAAAGATCAGTAAAAAGAATGTTAATCGCCGAAGCCGAAGTAGGGTTGATCTTGATCCTGCTCCAGTGACAGATGTCCATGATTACAGGTTTGTTGATTCAACTGGTCTGTTTGGTATGTTCTTAATGTCTTATATGTTCATTGTTTAAACTCTTTATTATGGTTATAGAATCTTTGCAGCTACCTGGATGTGGCCGGAAAATCGCCTACAAGTAGTCTGAATCTTGAAGATTGGTTACACACTTCGCCTCCGGCGACATTTATGTTCTCGGTATGTATTTATTGTCCGGATAAATAAACAAAACAAACGTACCCAGTATAATTCCACTTATATCATTTAAGATACTGGTAGGGTCTGGGGGAGGGTGGGACAGTGCGAGGGGCAAACCTTTCTCTGTCCCATAAGATAGTACCATAAGGCATAAGCCCTTTTTTTTCAACTTTTTGACATGTAAAGTATAGTAATCCAGATAACATAAAGTGTGTTGATCTCGGAATCAGGTTCCAAGAAATTGTTCCTCTGAATGCCGGTAACGTTTTGGGTACAGAAGACAACATTCCGGCAAAAAATGGCTAGCTTGATTCGAAAAACGACTCAACAGTCTTCCGGGGACAACCGGTGGATGCCATACCCCATCGCCGGTTCCTGATCCGGTAGTGGAACTAGACTCCGATTTCGAAGGATCAACACGACAAAGATCTTCATCGTTCTTCCAACGTCGATCTTTCCAGTCATTAAGCCGGAGCATGAGGATGACTGAGTATGAGTTGCCAGTTTCGCAGCCCCAGTTCGAACGAAGATACAGTGTTTGCGATCGAGCAATGTTGGAAACCGGCCCGAGTGATTAGGATCCCTGCTCCCGGTGGGGTGGTGGATCTTCTGATGAAGATAATGGGCCGGATGATTCGCCTTGTTACAGTAATTACTCACAGATTCCGTATAGTGGATCTTTTTCGATGGAAGAAAGAGATAAACCGTTGGGAACTCGACGTATTGCTTGGTTGCAAGTAAGCAAATGGTTGGGATTTATCTTACAATTTGGGTGAAAAGTGATCTAAGAGACGCTGTTCGTAACATGAAAGTGTCCTGTGTTGGTAGAGGATTGATGGGGTATCTCGGTAACAAGGTAAAAAACTTTATCCGATCATTTTATAACTGGACCTATCAGACATGCTCCAAAAACCGGATGACGTCATTACTGAGGCGCTGCGTACGTACTCAACTTGAGTGGTTATGCAGCCTGTTCTTGGTCCCGACCGCTGGTCTGGTTTGAGGAATAATGACTTCATCTGTAGTTCTGTAAAACCAGTTTTTTGATAAGTAATCTCAAACATGATGTTAAAGTGATCTGCACTAATCTTTATGTTAAATGGGTGCAGGGTTCGATTTCAGTTAGCATGTCGTTGCATCAAACAAGCTTTGCTTCATATGCAGTCACTTGACTTCGGGCGAAAAGGAAGGCGATGAGTTGAGGCGAAACTCAGATGTTATGGAAATTCTTAGAAAAACTCGGTTCCACGGGTTCAGAGAAGGGGAGACGAGAATTCTCCTCAAACGATCCTCGAGCATGTGTATGTCAATGTTCACAAGATTGCTAAAAGAGTTTAGTTTTTGTATTGTTTAAAGGTTGCTTAATGATTCTTGTATTGTTGTACGCGTAGTCGAATTATATGGCTTGGTGATTTGAATTACCGGATCGCACTCTCGTATAGAGCTGCAAAGGCGCTCGTTGAGATGCGAAATTGGAGGGCATTGTTGGAAAAAGATCAGGCAAGTCTAAAGTCTTGAAACTTAGTTTGTATTTTCTGCAGATTCATCCGTTAACTCAAAACTATGCCTAAAATGCTGAAATTCCCTACTTAGGATAGAGTGATTAATCGCATTTATATGATTGCAGCTTCGGATAGAACAAAGAAGGGGGCGTGCGTTTAAAGGATGGAGCGAAGGGCAAATATATTTCCCTCCAACTTACAAATATTCAAATAATTCAGATCGATATGCAGGTGATGATATGCATCCGAAAGAAAAACGAAGAACTCCAGCATGGTAAATTTTAAAAAAAAACTTTAATAAGAGAACTCGTTTGTGATCTTCGTCAACAACTAAAATTTAATTGATTTCTTGTGTGAAGGTGTGATAGAATCTTGTGGTATGGTAGAGGACTCCATCAAATGTCATATGTTCGCGGCGAATCAAGATTTTCAGATCATAGGCCCGTGTTACAGCATATTTATAGCCGAAGTTGAATCGATAAACGTTAGCAGAATAAAGAAAACAACAAACGGTTCTGGCACGAATCGAGGTTGAAGAACTACTACCATATTCAAAAGATATGGTGATCTTAACTTGTACTAATGACTTAGCATTGTAAGATCTCTATTCTTGCTTAAAGTTAAAAAGATAATTACTTTTATCTTGAACTGTTTTTCAAGATTCTTCATGTTCATTGCAGGAAATCTAGCATTTTGGATTTCGTCAACAAATCGAATGTTAAAAGTTCTGAACTTGGGTTTCAGATCCCGGATTCTGAACCAGGGTATGTACAGATCTCCCTATTTAAGTCATAACATAAAACATTTTTTTGTAAATAAATATAAAATCAAAATGGGTCAACCCGTGAACCAACCTGAATGTGACCCTTTCACTTGGTTTTAAAAAGCGCAAAGCGCACAAAAAGCGACGAGGTCTAAAACCGTGGCGCAAAGCGCAAAAGCAGTGGGCTTTTCGTACGCGAGGCGCAAGACGATTATATAATTTTTTTTGTTGCGCTTTTACGGCGCTTTTTGCGCTTTTTTCACACTGCTCGCCTTGGATTACATAAGGCGCACAGGGTTGCGCCTAGATTTTTAAAACCAAGCCTGTTCATCTAAGTGTGTTCGCGGCTTTTAGCCTAAACTCAAACCTACAAATTTCGCGTTCGATTCCTTTGTGTGTCAGAAATATCCGCTTTATTTCTTATTATCTGTTTTTTCACTTTTAAAGATGCTGGCTAAAGAATGTGACACGGATGAAGATACCAAGTTCAAGTTCTTCAACAAGGTTGACCTTTTGCTAGATCTAATGATCAAACACACATAATGTTTCTTGATCAAACAGAACTCGTGTGTCATGATGAAAAAAGCGTTCGGCGTTCGCTGGTCAGGTACGCATATCAATGATTTCTTCTGCTAAACATGTTTCTTGATGATTAGTGGATTCACTTTTATGATCAAAGTTTCTCATTGTTTCTGCAGACTTGGATCAAGGCATCAAAGTTGTTAGACATGAGTGTTCATCATATGCTTTTGATCCAGAGGCAATTGCCCTTACAATGATTTGTACATTGTGCATTAAGAGTTGTACATTGTTGGTCTTGATGGTGGAATTTTCTGCACAAAGTTGAGGGACAGAAATGGGATTTGAAGCTTTTGTTGTTTGGTTTGAGGGTTTTGATGATTTTATACTGAAAAGGTGGAATTTTTTACTGAAAAAGATAAAGTTAAAGATTATTGATTGTGTCACTGATGCTTCATTTTCCTTTGGCTGTACATTGTACCAAAAGGAATTATAAATAATCAATCTTCTACTTTGCAATGCAATGGTCTGTGTTTAGTGTACATTGTTACTTTTCCAGATATATTTGGGTTTTTCTTTTTCTTTATTATTATTATTATTTTTCTTTTTTCTTTTTAAGATTTTGAAAAAAGGGTGCGTTGGATAGGTTGGAACACTCTTTAATGATTAATATTGTTTTGGTTTTGATTGTAAGTTGAATGTGGAGAATGATTTAGATGTATGTTCATAAGATAAATATGAGAACAAGTGTTTAAATTGCACATATTTTGAGCTTTAATTGATTTTGATTTTTGAGTTTATAGTTACACATGTAATCTCATTTGTTCATATTGCTAGGTTTTTATGTCAACCGTAATTTGTCATTTTAGTTGTTTATTGTTTGTTTATGTGAAAAACAAAACCATTATTCTTTATTTGTTGTCAATAAGAGCATAAGATTGTGTTATGGGTCACTAAGGGGTGGGCCAACTCAGTGGGCAAGGGTGTGAAAACACTATCACATGACATGAGAGCATGGATAGGTAGGTAGGGTGGGTGTGTGGGGTGGGGGTGGGGGGGGTGCTTCACAGGCCGCGAGGGTGAAGGATTGACTGTTAGGGATGCCTCGATGGTGTGCTGAACGTTTATAAGGGACAATGGCCCTAGGTGGTGGTGGTCTACCACAACACACCTTACTTAGTGTAAAATGTGAAAACTCCACTGCCTACGTGATGTCTACTCCCCACCCACATTTAACACACCTACAACACACGGTCGAATAATAGACACGTGCTAAATTTAGTATTAAAACCCCCTTTTCATAAGAGAGAAACTATAATCATCTTACTCAAAAATGGAACCAATAATGCCAAACTCTCATCTTAACCTTACAACGGTCGATTGTTTGGATAGTTGAAACATGGCTCAATCGTAGAACTTGTTCACCAACACAATATTTTAGATAGAATTCAACCCATATGTTAAGGTTTTCCGTATAAACATAACAGATATAATATGGAGATATATGAACCAACAATCTTTCTAATGATGAACATAACCTATACCTAATTAGTAAGTAACCGTCATTCAAAATATAAACTAATAAGAAAGGGTCCAAGATTATTGTTCACGTTTATCTTATTTCATCTATCTAAAAAAGTTAATCGAAAAGTCAAATCATATCGTATTTCAAAATATCCTTTTGTGATTCATAAATATTCATTACTAACTATTTCATATTTCCTTTATTCAACCGGTATAATACATGAGTTCCTAACTAGTGATGAATATGAAAGTTAATTGCAAAAGGTAATCATCCAACTTAGATATCCTTTATCATTTCTCTCGTTTTTTTGTCAAATAAAAAATAAAAAGGTGTACTTATTTTTTTCTTAGGAACGACAAACTCATACAACCATTAAACCTACTCTTAAATTTTACATCATTATCGACTACTCGATTAGTTTTTTCAGAGACAGTGTTTTGAATATGTTGTCTAACTTGTTCTTACCTGATGGTGTTCTGGAAAAGCATACGAGTGTATCTAACGCCGTTGATGAGGTTTTATGGTTTCTTAGTATCCTACTCGAAATGTGCTCATTTTGTGCCTGTGTTAATGATCTATACTTAACTCTAATCTATTGAAACAAAAGTATACTATATGTTGAAACTGATTTATACCTTGTTAAGAAACATGTCACATTTTTTATTTACAAAAAAATATCTCTCTCTCTCTCTCTATATATAGGGGAATGATAAATTGAAAACCCCTTGAGTTAAAAAAAAACTTTTGAAACCCATGTAAAAACCATCTAAAAGAACTTTTTTTTTGAAAAAATTACACAAGGTAACATACACGTTTTAAGCATTTTTGGCCAAAAAAATTAAAAAAGCGCCGATGGGAATATTTAAAAAAAAATAAACAACGTTGTTACAAAGTTTGCATTGTTACAACGCTGTTAACATATGTTTTCTGCCTTTTAACATATGTTACAGCGCTGTTAACATATGTTTATGCTTTTTAAACATATGTTAACAGCATTGTTACAAAGTTTGCGTTGTTTATTTTTTTTAAAAAATATCCTTTCGGTGGTTTTTTAATTTTTTTTTGGCCCAAAACGCTTAAAACATGTATGTTACCTTGTGTAATTTTTTCAAAAAAAAAAGCTTTTTTAGATGGTTTTTACATAGGTTTTCAAAGTTTTTTTTAACTCAATGGGGTTTTCAATTTATACTTTCCCTATATATATATAGGGTGAGGTTCCTGTACAAAGACAATATTTCGTGAGAAATGTGAGAATGATTAAAAAATGATATGTAGGCATCATTTGTTGGACTTAGTCATGATGTTTTGGATTGTTTTGCCTAAAAAAACACCAAACATAACAATTAAAAACGCAAATCAATGTATTATAGGCTTAAAACTTTAAAATACTATGCCAAGAACATTAAGTAGAGTGTTTTAAGTGTGTTTTATATGTGTTTTAAATTTCATGACTATAATACATTGCATTGTGTTTAAATTATCGAGATTGGTGTTTTTAATTCAAGCCTAAACAACCCAAAACATCAGTCATAAATCCAAAACATGAGGTTTACATGTCAATTCTTAATCTTTCTCACACTTCTCACAAAATATGGCTTTTGTACACGAACCTAGACCTATATATATATGTGTGTGTGTGTGTGTGTATGTATGTATGTATGTATATGTAGTAGATCCTGTAGGAAAATTGATTTGTGTAGGAAGTGTAGGAAAGATTTATAGACCATAGGATCAACTTTTGATATTAAGGGCATTTAAGATGTTTTCATCAATTTTTAATTTTTCAAATCCCACTATTTAGCACATTCAATATAAATCAATTATCTAGTCATTTACTCATTCAATATCAACTATTATCATATCATCACCCTAAAAAACTATATTCTATCATTACCGATTTATAAATCAAATTTTCACCCACTTCCAAACCCACAATCCCCATTAGCTTTTTTTTCGGTTCTTCATTGATATGATCCCCATATCCTTTTTATGGGTGTTGTCCATACATATATCGATACAAAGCATTATTATGAGTTGAATTTTGAATGTCATCTGAAAATACCAAGCATTTCACATCAGGATAACAAACAGGAGTGTTTTTAAACAGACGCGAATCATGAGTGTTTTTTAACAGATAGGAATCAGTAGTATTTTATAACTGTTTTTTTTTTAAAATGAATCATTAGTGTTTTTTAACAGATACGAATCATGTTTAGTAGAAAAAAAACACTATTATTTGGTTTAGATCAGCAAAAAAAAAAAAGAAAAAAAAGAAAACACTATTACTTTAAAACCCACTATTATAGAAGATGAAGAATAAACCGGTGCAAAGAAGGTTTTGTGGTTCTACTTGTTTTTTCTTTTTGGAATATGAACAAGTTTGAATGTATGAGAAAGATTATAATCACTAATAATATTAAGATTAAAATTAATATGAGAGAGAGATGCGCATGATTTAAGGGCGAGAGTCAAATGGTTTCTATATCAAAATACAAGAAAATGACATTACTACCCTCATTTAAAACATTTATTGAACCATCCTACCCTTAAATTATTAAAATATAATTAGTAGAATCTTAACAAACCCAAACTTTTAATCTCAACCATCCATTTTTTAGATCCAATAGTTGAAAACACTTCCTAACAAATCAATTCTCATACAGAAACCTTATCCATATATATATATATACACACACACACTACTATACTATAGCAAGTATAGTTCATACTTCATAGGGTGACGGCCTGACGGGGGCCGGGGACATGTTACTATGGCTTCACAATCTCCACCAAATAAATTAAAAAACACGTACATAAGAAAACCTACATGTTTGTGGTGTACATGAAAGAAACTATGATTTTTTGTTTTCTTTTTTTCTTCTTTTTAGCATAAGTAGTTTTTCATTACCAAATTCAGGGGTGTTTCAAGGTGCGTTTACGAACTCAAAACAAATCTTATAAAAATCACAAAGACGAATACCAATAAGTTGCAATGAATATGTAGAAACAATAACGTTTTTTTGCCTGACGAAAAAATGTTAAAAGGAGTGAGAGAAAGATACTTTCATACTTTAGAAACACATACAATTTAAATTATAAACTCAAAGAAAATAAAATCTTAGTTTATTACAAAGATGAAGAGATCATGGTATTTTCGTGTAGAGATATTATTTGTTGAAAGAGACACTTTCATACTTTACGAACTCATACAACATAAATTATAAACTCAAAGACTAGAAATTCTTAGTTTATTACGCAAAAATGAAGAGATTATGGTATTTTCGTGTAGAGATAATATTTTGTTTAGAAGAGAGGACAAGAGAAAGAAATGACTGAAAAAAGATAACAAGATAAGATGGGTGAAAGAGGCCTGATATTTTTTATCTAGTTAGTTCCACATATTATAAAATATTAAATTACACTTGCATGCTTTATGTGTATCCATGCACGTGTTAGTGGTTCGTCGCGGAGACCACGGGAAAACTTTTATGTATCTTTACATGTGTGCTCATGCAACTTAGACGGGGGTTTGGGGTCGTCCCCGGCACGTCTTGCCTCGTCTGGGACGGAGCACGTTCTAAAACATATCGGACGGTCCAAAATAATTGTTTTTTTTTTTAATATGTCGACCAATCACATGGGTAGTCTTTCACACCACCCCCTTATGTAGTCTTCCATCTTAAAATTTGGTCTCCACCGACATGATTGCTTATGTGGAGGCTGGTCCCTCCATCTCCACACCGCATAGCCTTAATGACTAGACATGTGCGACATGTAAAATAGTTAACTACATTTATATATGAGCCCACGAGTTCTCATCGCAAGCGTGAACAACATGTACAAATAAAGTACCTTTGCATGTGCGCACATAGGGGAAGATACACACATAAGAAACCCAATCTTGCACCGGCTTGTTTTGCTATGCAATTCGCAAAACACAATGTGTTTAAATTGTGAAGCACTCGTACCAACTCACTACTACCAACAAAATGCGAAAGACGATCTACCGTCTTCGTTCCAGATAAACTCTTTCCATAAACAATGTTCATAAGTTTGTCGTAATTTTCTACATAACATTATTATTATTATTAAATATTTATACATGCTTTAAAAGATTACTTAGATATCTAATTAACCTGATATTTCATTTGTAATAAACCTACAAACACATTACAAGTGGATGACTGGTAAGCGGGCAACAAGCTGCGCCGCCACCCCATTTTGGATAACAAAACATACTCTATTAAAAATAACACTTTGGTCCCTGGCTGTCGAGCAATTACTTTGTGTCACCTTTTGTACCTGATCTTGAAATCGGATAGCTTCGGGGGCAAGGCCCCCAAAGGTATCAAAAGCGAAGGGTACAAAGACATGCTGGTTTTCCAGGCAAGTGTTTTCGTGTTTAGCGACTTTCTTTGATTCAACTTTCAAGACTGCTTGTCTCGCTACGAACCCTACATCCCGAAGCCCCACCAGAGGGGACATCCCAGTGAGGTCAACACACGCATGCTTACCTTGACCCATCCGAACACAAGGACATCCGCTGGTCGTAAGGTGGACCGCCCGTCTAGCGGGTCCGTCAGAAAATTAACTGGGGCTTCTTTCTTAGCTGAGATCCCAGCCTTCCGCAAAACATCCCACAAGGCATTCCTAACTAAGTCATGTCGGTACTTAAATCCCGGCATTTCCTTACAACGTAGGGCGTGTTCCCCAAATTTATCCAAGCAAGCAACTTTCTTACAAATTGGGCACGACTCGTCAACAGGGAACATAAGGATCATAAGTCTGTACTTCAAGATGGCCGGTATTCGATAGCTGACATATGCTGCCCAAGCCCATCGATTGGGAAGACAGTTAGGAAATCTTGAGCATGTGCCCCTTTGAGGCATTCGAACACCACTTTCTGACGGGGGGGGGGGGGGGGGTCATAACAAACTTCTCTTTCATATTGTGAAGGATTTTCTGGGTAAATGCACTCGCCAAGGTTTTTTCGGGCTTTCTTGGGGGCAGTGTCTTTATCCATGAAACCGGCCAGGTCAAGACCAGGATGAGAGTTGCAAACAATGTCTAGCTCTAGTTTGTAATCTGAGTCAATCCCCACCACGCCACTGCTCCTTAAGATGTGGTCTTGCAACTTCCAGGACTGCACCCTTGAGGCAACAAAGGCATACGCAGCTGTGTCCTCTGCCGAACAGAGCCCAAGCCCTCCTGAACGTATCGGCAAGGACGCCACCCGCCATTGAAAATCCACGAAAAACTGCCCCCCACAAACGACAATATCTTCAACCGCCTCACGTAGCCCCTTGTCGAAAGTAGATACGTCTTCAGTAAAAAAGTCTGGTTGACACGTTCGAAGACCAAATAGTAGCTTAGAGATCCCCATGCAAGAGCGTAGCAGAAGGAGTTCAATTTGGGGATCCCGCAGCTTCTCAAGAAGACCCGTCAGATCCACAGCTCGTCGAGCTCTTTTAATCGCCAATGAACTAATATAGCCCCCATCTCGGCTTACCCCCCCCCCCCCCCCCCCCGAGGAGTTTTACACCCCTTTCCGGTCTCTCAATGTCATCAGAAAACAATCCAGGTTTCCTTTTCGCTCCATTACACGATTGCCAAAAGACTTCTGATTTCTTAACATTAAGCGCAAGCCCCAAATTCGGCCCCTCATTTTGAGTAATCTCCAAGGCTTTGGCCACTTCTTCAGCCTCCCCGATAATCGTACCATCGTCTAAGTACCAAGCATGAAAGCGGAGGGAGCAGTATTCTTCCACACGAAGGACTAGCGGGTGCAGGACAAGCGCGAACAGGAGCGGTCCCAGAGTATCCCCCTGCTGGACCCCGGTGGCGGTGGAGGCCCCAATGCAAATATCACCCACGTATAGCCTTGCAGATTGAACATAAAAAAACTGGATCCAAGGGTAGATTGAAAATATCAAACAAGTAATTTGTTTACTAAAAGCGAGAGAACATTTACATAAAAAAGTAAAAGCAAGTAAACTTTTGTTGTAATAGTTAAATTATTATTTCCTGAAAATATCAAACAAGTAATTTGTTTTGCATATATCATTATTGATCAGTAACCATAAGATTCATTCCATCATTCATCATTCTTATGTATTGTTGGAGTTTATGTAGAACGCGTAATCAAACTATCTTTTCTAACATCCCGGCTAAGGTGGAGAAGATTGTGAGTGAAATCAAAATTGTTAGCTACGTGTGAGTTTCTAATAGAGCTAACAAGCTGAGTCTTGATTAGTCGACTTTTGGAAATCCTGCTTGTAGTAATGACTAATGCGGTTGTAATTGTTGTTTGTTGGTGGTGTTGTTTTGTTCTACATGTCTCTTGCTAGTTCCTTGCTTGTAAGGAATGTTTGGCTTGGTTAATGAAAGTCGCAGTTCACAAAAATTAAAGTAACCATACAAACTCATATGAATTTACTGTTGGAAAAATAGTAGTGAAAATGAGTTTTTCACTAATTTTGGACTTAAATAAATATATTTATGTATGTGTTATATAAATAATTATTTATGGGTTTGTGTACTATATTGTGAGAGCATCACAACGAATCAAACCACGTCCAAAATAGAGCTAAGATGAATGAGATATCGAAGCTTGAAAGTTGTAGGTTGAAACAATCAAAGGTGAGAAAATGGATTAAGTTTTGTCCCACTTTGGTGGGATGACAAAACATGAAGTGATCTAGTACATGGCGAAAGACCAGGTAGTGTCCTGGTCTCCGCGTTGACGTAAACCGTAACAAGTGGCGCATGGGCACTGAGCCGCTTGGCGTCCGCGCGCGGGTGACATAGCGGTCCGCGAATGACGTAGCTGCGCAGGACTATAGTGGCGCATGACCAGGTAGCACCCTGGTTAGTGCGCGTCATCTTGGTCAGCACGCGGCTCACACAGCATTGGAGCAAGAGTCTGTTAAGTCAGTTGACTTGGTCAAACCATTCAGTTGACTTAGTCAGAGTGACTGTTTCAACTCATGCCATTAAGTACTATGGGAGTTACGGTCAAACCACTTAAATCCATATTAAGAGAAAACATTAGTGAAATTTAATTGTTGTTTTTACTACAATTAAATTGTCTAATTCGGTTTCAACGTTTCTCAATATAATATGAATCTTGATTTACATTTGCAATCCACGAGGAGAACTAACATGGACAATGTTTTCTCTAATTCATATACATGTGAGGAGGACTCACAATATTGTTCCAATCTGTTCTTTACATTTTTTAACACAAAAACCACCCGGTGGAATCTTGGGCTCAAGACCATCTCTGGCAGTACGACTACTGTTCCGGTTGTTGTACTCTGGGAGACAGACCGTTTGAGAGGAGGCGCGGAATCTGTTTTAAGGGCCCCGTGTCAAACACGATCCTCAACCAAAACCGTCAACGACAAGTTTGTTCATTCTTGCAGCGGAGCGCTAGACAAGATGGTTCGGTTGAATTTCTCTAAAGTTATCTGCTTGAATCAAGATTCGGTACATTTATTTTGTATCTTATTTTATTTAGTTAATTTTGTAAACGGTATAGTACTTTTATATTTACGAATAACAAGAGTATTGTATTATATTTATTTTATTATTAATTTAATAAATAGTGAACCCTATTTCCTACATTTACATGTTCACCATAAAAAATTACAATGAAAAACTTACCAAGTTATTTATAATTCTAGACATAGATTTTTTAAATAACTACACTAGACAACTTTTCATACAATAGGTGAAATTTCCGTCTATGAGGTAGACAAACCAAATCATGATGCTTGCCCTAGCTCATTGGGCAAAAAAATACATTTAATGGTGACTAAAGAGGCGAAAATCACGCATGATGGGAGAGCAAATGTAATTTTCCTCTAATGAGTCACCATCAGACGTGATTCCGTACAATGAGTCATCATTAGTCGTAGTTTAGTCGGAGTTTCGATCCAGTGAGTTATCATTAGACATAGTTTTCTCTCCTTGTGGCGATCAAGTTTTCCCACTAAGTAGGAGTAATTTCATGTGTTGCATTTAAACATGTCCTCTTCATTATGGTAATTTTGTTGGTGATCTTTTCCACTCTCGATTTCTCCAAAGAATAATCTCGCGGACCTTAAACCAAGAACCCTCAATCGATGTCACAAAATAAATACGTATAATTTTTCATGTTAATATGTCCTAAATAAATTCTCCTTATAATATTATATTACTTTTTTTATGGTAAGATCCAAAGGTTACTTTTATGCTAGCTCACAGAATTATACCAACAGTGTGAAATCGCACTCAAAACCAGAATAAAAATCATGGGTCAAATATTTATTGAAGTGCTCAAGAATCTTCAACAACAAAATGCACAATTATTGCTAATTTAGCATGCTTACCATTACAAGCTCCTCAATATATATTTCATTAACCATTCACGATTCATTTATAATCATTACAAAAGTAACAAGGTGCATATTTATGAGGATTAGGTATCATGACATAATTGTTTACTCATCAAGAAGTTAAAAGAGTTTCGTTTTGAGGTAAATTGATTTAATTCATAAACTGATAGATATATTAACGTTAGGTCTTGGGGTGTATCTTAACACCAATCATGTTAACACTGACGTAACATTTTAACATTCATTGTATACCACTCCCTTCCTATGTTAAAGGGCGTTAAAGTGGTCACAGGTTAATATGTTAACAAGAATCAAAAAAAGAGAAAATTAAGGGATGAGATAGAGTTAAAAGGTATTAAACAATTTCCTTGAAGTGAAATAGTGTGAAAAGGGATAAAAAATGGGGAATTGGATTTTAATAACCCAAACTATTGGGAATTGGCCACTGGCACCCTGAACTAAAAAATTGGCCATATACAACCTAAACTATCAACTTATTGGAAACTAGCACCAACTTGACTGACGGCGTTACTGGACTTGATGACGTGGCATAAATGGCTGACGTGGCATTGAATTAAAAAAACAAAATAAAAACAAAAATCCAGTCACCTTCTGATGTGTAATAATCACTGAATAAAAAAAAAATTCCACGTGTATAAACAAACACTTCAACACTTATAAACACTTCAAAACCCAAATCGTCTCTTAACAATCAGACACACAATCAGACACGATTCAACTATGAAACCCTAAATTCCCAACTTCATCTCTAAATCCCAAGTCGTTCAACTCTAAACCCTAAATTCAAGCTGAACATTGTAACCCTAATCTTCCAATGACAGAAATTGAAGTGAAGTTGTTTTACTCTGGAACATTTGAGGTTGTCCACCCTGAACTCAAGTATGTTGGAGGTAAGTCAAAGGTCTTTAAGATAGATGTTGATAAGTTATCTTTTTTTGAGTTGGTCGATTATGTTATGGAAACTGGTATATATGAATCAAGAGATTTTGAAATGTTTGGCATGAATGATGACAGGAATTTGAAAAGATTAGTGAGTGATTCAGATGTTATGGCCATTGTAAAGGAACTGCTTTCCAATGCAAAAAGTTTGCAAATTTTTATACAAGATGGTCCATTAAGTACACCAGTTGGTCCTTCTAGTGCTAGCCCAGCCCAAATCAAACAACCTAAAGCCCACAATCTACAGGCCAGCCCACCACCTACAGCCCAACCCACTATTTATGAAAGCCCATCAACTGAAAGTACTCCTAAGAAGAAGGGTTATAGCAAGAAGACTGCTAGTAGACTTGTACCTGATTTTCTATCTGATAAGATTGTAGATCTAGTATCTGATAAGGGAAAGTGTGTTGAAGACACTGCTATTAATGTTAAGTTAACTGAGTTACAAGTTGAAGACACTTATGTGAATCTTGATGAGGACAGTGTGCTACCTGAGTTTGAAGTTCAAGATACTGATGTGAATGTTGGTGAGGGCAGTGACTCAGAAGACAGTGACTTTAATTGCAACTTAGATGGGTCAGAAGTTGAGTCTTCAGAAGAAGATGAAAGTTTAATAGATGGGGATATCTATGAAGAAGTAATTGGTTGTGAGTCTGATAGAGAGGATGAAGAATGGAGGGTATCAATTGCTGCAGTTAAACAAGCAAGCCAGGAAGATGTTTTAAATAAGAAGAAGGTGTTAGAAGAGTGTTTAAAAGAAGGTGAAGGTGAGGGGAAGATTAGTCAGGAACCAGTGGGGGTATCTACTATACATGGTGATAGTAGTTATGAGGAATCAGATGGGGATGTAAACACTCCAGGTGATAGTTCAGATGATGATATTAGGGGCAAAAAGTACACAAAATCTGCTCCATTTGTGAGTGATAGAACAGATTGGAACAAGTTTAAGTGGGAAGTTGGCATAAGGTTTCCATCTAGGGCAGCTTTTAAATTGGCTGTGAAAAAGTATGCATTGGCTAATGGTAGGAATCTGAAACTTGCAAAGAGTGAGAGGAATGCTAATGGCCGTATAGGGGTTAAGTGTATCAAAGGTTGTCCATTTAGTGTATATTGTTCATTTCATAAAGGGAAAGGGGCTTTCATTGTAAAATCAGTCAAGGACAAACACAACTGCCAAAGAAACATGATCAAGAACAGACAATTAACAACTGATTTCATTGCTGTTGATTTCTTGCCAATGTTTAAAGCTAACCCAAACTGGTCTGCCAAAGAAATATGTGCTGCTGTGAAAAACAAATACAAGGTCATCATAAGTAAGTGGTTGGCCTATAAAGCTAAGTCCTCTGCCCATAGGAAGTTACATGGATCTATGAAGGAGCATTATGGAAAGATTGGTTCATACTTGGAGATTTTACAGAAAACAAATCCCAACTCAACATTTGAACTCCTAACTGTCCCACCTGGATACCTCAGTACTGATCCTGAAGTTGATTATACAGGATCCAGTTGTGAAACATTCTTCAGGCTGTTTATATGTTTTGATGGAGTCAAGAGGGGATTCTTAGCTGGTTGCAGGAAAGTTCTTTGCTTGGATGGCTGTTTCTTGAAGACATTTCTTGGAGGAATGTTACTAGTTGCTGTTGGAAGGGATGGAAATAATCAAATGTATCCTTTGGCATGGGCTGTTGTAGAAGGGGAAAACAATGATAGCTGGCAGTGGTTCATGGAGCAGCTAAAGCTATGTATGAATGTAGATGATGGTGGGGAATCATGGACACTTATATCAGATCAACAGAAGGTATCCTTGTTATCCCCTTCTTAATTATGTACATTATCAGATTTTGTTTGAACTTATGGCAATATGGCAATTGTGTATTGTAGGGATTATTGAATGCTGTTTGTGAAGTGTGGCCAAATGCAGAGCATAGAAATTGTGCAAGGCACATCTATGCTAACTGGCATAAGAACCACAAAGGTGATGACTTGAAGGCCCTATTCTGGAATGCTGTATGGGCATATAATGAAGCTGATTACAATCAGGCTATTCAGGAGATGAGGGAAGTAGATAATGAAGTTGTTGAGGATTTATTGAAGATTGATCCCAAGTGTTTTAACAGATGCTTCATGAAGAACCACACAAAGTGTGACACAGTAGTTAACAACATGGCTGAAAGCTTCAATGGGTACATCATCAATGCAAGGTCAAAGCCTATCATACACATGTTAGAGGACATAAGAGTTCAAGTGATGAGTAGGCTGGTCACTAAGAACATGGAAATGGCTGCACAGGATGTTGTTATATGCCCAAATATACAGGAGAGGCTGGAATATTCAAAGAGTCATGCCTATAAATGTGAAGTTTTTCCCTCCTCATTTCAAGTGTTCCAGGTTAGAGATTTTGATGATGTTACAGTTGATCTAGAAAAGAAGAGTTGTACTTGTGGCAAATGGGATTTAAAAGGAACACCATGTAAGCATGTATGTGCTGTTGCTGGTTTCTTGCACAAGAATGCAGAAGATTATGTTGCAGACTGTTACCACAAGGAGACTTACATGAAGGCTTATGGGTTCACTATTCCACCTTTACCTAGTGAAAAGTATTGGCCAAAGGTTGATTATCCATTGGATCCACCACCAATTAAGGCCCAGCCAGGTAGGCCTAAGAAGAATAGGAAGAGGGATCCCCATGAAGATCCAAAAAAACCAGGAAAGTTAACTAAACATGGGGTGGTGATGAGTTGCAGTGTGTGTGGGTCCAAAAAACACAATAAAAGAAAATGCAGTGAAAGGGGAAAGATGGTACCAGGTATGTATTATGTTTGTATTTGATTAGGTATGCATTATGTTTGTATTTGATTATTGAATGTTGTTTGTCTTAGGTGAAACAGGTCCTAAGAGGCAGAGGGGGAGGGCTAGAAGAATTGTAACCCAAGAGACCACACAACAAACACAACAAAGTACCCAACAGAACACTCAACCTTCACAAAGGTCCACTCAAACAAGGGGAAAGACTGCAAGGGGCAAGGGTCAGGCTGCAAGGGGCAAGGGTCAGGCTGCACAAAGGAAATCAAAGGGGAAGGCTGCAATGGACTTGTAGACTGTAGGTGTATTTGGATAATATGTTAATGTTATCTTTTGACTGGTATGACAAGGGTCTTTTATGATATGTTAATGTAATTTTGTTAAATATGTAGACTGGAAGCATGTTATCTAAGTTAGGTGTATTAAGGTTAAGGTTAAGGTTATGTGTATGATTATGATAGACCTTGTAATTTTGTTAAACTTAATGGTATGACAAGGGTCTTTAATGCTATGTCCTTCATGGTCTTTAATGGTTTGTGCAGGTTTCAGCATGATATGTCCTTCATGGTCTTTAATGGTTTGTCCATAATGGTTCAGCAGGTTTCAGGCTGTTTATTAGTGGTCATATTGGTTCAGCAGGTTTCAAATGGGTCAAAACATCATGGTTACAAATGGGTTAAAACATATTGGTTTCAAATGGGTCATAGTGGTCATATTGGTTAAGTAGGTTTCAAATGGGTCAAAACATCATGGTTACAAATGGGTTAAAACATATTGGTTTCAAATGGGTTAAAACATATTGGTTTCAAATGGGTCATAGTGGTCATATTGGTTCAGTAGGTTTCAAATGGGTCAAAACATCATGGTTTCAAATGGGTCAAAACATAAAACATTTTCATTACATTCAACACTTTCATTACATTCAACACTTTCATTACATTCCTTACAAAATACATAAACAACAAACCTACAATCCAACTTTTTTATCCCATCATAATCCACCAAACTATAATGGCTACTACTAAACATATTACATATTGAACCTTCTGGCTGGACTTGTTCATAATGCAACCTTTCAATCTCTTGTTCTCTTCTTCTAACATCGTTTTCTGTAGCTCCAAATTCTGAATTTTCAGTTCTTCATATGTAGGCCTCTGGCTCCCATTTGCATATGATTTGAACATGGAAACAAAGTCTTCTTCCCACATAAAGAATTTGCAGTCGCTTCTCTATACAAGATCATATTAAAGACATTTAATCAGTCAAAGCAAAAACAAAGGAAGAATAAAACGATTGACTTACTGGCCAATTAGGGCAACCATAAAATCAATCCCCATGTCGAGAACTGTTAGGTCCAGCTACTTTAAGAACGGCGAGGGAATCATGGTAGCAGTACACGTTTGCATCCAAATCCACTTTGAATTTGAATTTTTTAGGGTTTCTGTTCCCACTTGAGGCAGAGGTAGACGACGAGCTCATATCATTAAGTTTTTGAGTTGTTTAATCTAAGGGTTGGTCGAATTTGGAAATTAGGGTTTGTGGGTGTTCATCGATGTTCAGAGAAAGAAGATGAGATTTAGGGTTAGATTTTTCCCCAAATGTTTATATAAATATTACAAATGCCCACGTGGAATTTTTTTTTATTCAATGATTATTACACATCAGAAGGTGACTGGATTTTTGTTTTTATTTTGTTTTTTTTAATTCAATGCCACGTCAGCCATTTATGCCACGTCATCAAGTCCAGTAACGTCGTCAGTCAAGTTGGTGCTAGTTTCCAATAAGTTGATAGTTTAGGTTGTATATGGCCAATTTTTTAGTTCAGGGTGCCAGTGGCCAATTCCCAATAGTTTGGGTTATTAAAATCCAACTAGTATTTTTCTCGCGCGCGTTGCCGCGCGCTAAGCCATAAAAACATTATCGTATTTTAATAAAACTCAACTTTTACATAAACCTACTTATGGCGTTTCTTTCAATTCAGATCGCTTTGTTTTTGCCTCCACTGAATTTTTCCTCTTCTGCATTTGTCGCTCTTCTTCACCCAGTTCCGCTATTTGTCAGCTTTTCTACTTCCAGTTCCGCATTTCTTCTATCCTTCAATGTGTCAATTGTGTTGCAAATGGCGATTTCTAAATAGTGGTAAATAAGTTAACTTAATGTTTTACACTATCAATTCTCATCAAACTTGTAGTCAAATGTGCATAAAAGTCGAGCGTAACCTATGATGCTAATCACTTCAATACTTATAATCAAAGTACCTGGGAAAGTAAAGTTAAGCAATAAAGATCTGGCTCGATTAATGAACAAAATAATACATGGGAGGGTTATCACTTCAGGCCGGTTGGTATAAATGTTTCAAAATAAAGTGAATACTTTCAATGTTATTTGTGCCAATGTCCTTCAAAACCAACCCAAAGAATAACTCAAAAGAGATTGCGTATTAAGAGGATTAAAAAATCCCTACACAGCTTCTTATCCTTACACCATACCATCCTTGGTAACTTAATTACAACAGAATCCAATCCTCAAACATTAATATGACCTATCATCCTATGGATGTCACAAATAAGATTTATATGACACATTTGTATATTCCAGTAACGAAACGGTCTATATCTATAGATGGTTGATGAATGTTAATACTCATGAAGGTTAATACTTCTCTCGAAACGGTCTATATCTATTCTTATCCTTATCCCCTCAATTTGTACATAATTCTCATGAAGGTTAATACTTCTCTCTAAACTCAAACCTTACGGTTGTTCCACTTCTGTTGGAGCCTTTTGGTTCAATACGAAACAACGTAAATAGCCACAACAATCAGTGCCCTACTTCAATTTCCACTATAAATCCCAATCTAAACTTGTACTCATGCATTATATATTTGTAAATTAAAAAAAAACCTATTCACATACTAATGCACATGGATGGCAAATGTTACTATAAAAGGCAAGCTTTAGTACCCAAATTTATGGAATTTTCTTCCAAATCCTAAATTATTTGAAACACTCTTTAGCATACGATTTTTGTGCTTTTCATTCACTCCTTGTAACACCCCGGTCGTAGGGCCTAAAATTTTTCGCGACCAAAAGTATTATAACAAATAAACCAATAATAAAGTAATTATGTATAATCAAATACGAAGCCGAACCAATGTATTATTATTTGATCCTAACCCTGGTAAACATAGTCTGTTTAGGTAATCATTAGAATATAATCTGATTTGTATTATTATCAGAGATTTCATACCATAATCGACTTGTATTATTATTTATCAAAAGCAATTTATCTATGTCTATATCTATATCTATATGTATAAAGAAAACAATTTCAGACATGTTTCATTAATTTAAGTCATCTACTTTTTTGTTTCTCGTCTCTATGTCCTTTATTATGAATACTAGTGGGTAACCCGCGCGGTGCTGCGGGGTGACAATTTGCGATCCTGTTGGTTTATCAATCCTCTTGGAATATATTGTGTAGTACTTTTGTTAATAGTTTTATTCGTATAAGTTAATGTCATAGTAACAAAATTATATTTCGATGGTAAAAACTATCCCCTCAATTTGTACATAATTCTCATGAAGGTTAATACTTCTCTCTAAACTCAAACCTTACGGTTGTTTCCACTTCTGTTGGAGCCTTTTGGTTCAATACGAAACAACGTAAATAGCCACAACAATCAGTGCCCTACTTCAATTTCCACTATAAATCCCAATCTAAACTTGTACTCATGCATTATATATTTGTAAATTAAAAAAAAAACCTATTCACATACTAATGCACATGGATGGCAAATGTTACTATAAAAGGCAAGCTTTAGTACCCAAATTTATGGAATTTTCTTCCAAATCCTAAATTATTTGAAACACTCTTTAGCATACGATTTTTGTGCTTTTCATTCACTCCTTGTAACACCCCGGTCGTAGGGCCTAAAATTTTTCGCGACCAAAAGTATTATAACAAATAAACCAATAATAAAGTAATTATGTATAATCAAATACGAAGCCGAACCAATGAGTTACTTAGTTATTTTGACGAGGATAATATTTTTATAACACGTTGCACGATCGAACCGACACCCGATAACGAACCTGAACCGGCTGAATTGGTGAGTAATCAAGAGGGGACACATGTCACCCCTTGGAGGGACATGTGCCCCTCCCATTTTACACCCGTCAACCATAAACATCCCTACCCAATCCACCCATTTCCCTTTTATCACTTTGTAATACACACCTGACACCACACATACTCTTATCCCTTTATGTTTTGAAAAGCAACACACACTTCACTGGTGAGACATAGAGAGAGGAAGCTACAGTGGGAGGAGCACGGTGGCTTCCGGCGAAGCTATGGCGGCGCAGCCGCCTTCGTCACTACGTACCGACATACACACGCTCAGCCCTTTCTTCTTGATGAACCGACACACACCTACACCCGATACATATTCAGAGAGAGAGAGAGAGAGATCGGGACAGAGAGAAAGATGCATATATATGGAGAGGGAATCAAGAGAAATAACCAGAATAATAGGTGTTGGTCTTCGACCGACCGACTGACCGACCGAGTTGTATAGAGATAAAGGTAATTCTTAGTCAAGTTAGAGTTTTGATATGGGATCCTAATAAGGTGAAAGCGGCTGGAGTATGTTAGGGGTTTCATGGTAGTTTAAGGTGGTCGACGGTGGTGACGGTTGAGGTTAGCGGTAGTGGCTCCCTAGGGTCTCCGATGTGTTAACGAAGGTAACCGGTTTGGTATGGGTTCCGATAAGGGTTCTGGTCAGTTGGATGTTTGTCGGGAGGCGACGGTGTCTGCAAGTGATGGTGATTCCGGTTATAGTTTCTGATATGGAAGACGGACGGCGATGGTGGGGGTTGGTCTTGGATTCCGATGGTGTTTACTGGTGGTTGATGAAGGGTCAACACCCAACAAGAGCCGGACAACGTGACCCGTAATCCGGGTGTGAGGTACAACTAAAACCAAAGACCCGATAATTATAACCCTACGAGCTTGACAAATGGACACTAACTTATAAAGATTGGACTTCGGATTATAAGACTTAGGACTTAGAATTGTTTTCGGACATAAGACGCGGAATGAACGGAACACTTTAAGAACTTACGGAATAAGAGTGACGGACAAGTAGAAGCAACCACACCTTAAAAGACTAAAGATCGGATACAAAGATATGCTTTAATTATATAAACGTTTATTAGAAATGGACATTAGTATTTGAAATCATGTACTCAAGACTTAGGAGTTGGACTTGGTTTGCAAGGTTATGGATACAAGAGTGTATAGTAATATCAAATTGACTTATGAAAGAACATAGAATACAGTACGCATGTGTTTGATGATTATGACAATTACAATTGAAGACAAGACATAAGAAATTGTAGAAAGCCACACTTAATTAGTATCGTACGGTTAAAGATAATATAAGTTTACACCATTATTTTTATAACCACTAGTGGTATGATATAGGAACCATATGGTCAAGCTCGTCCTCCACGCATAACAAAAAACCACAATCAAACACTAACAATATTGTTGCCATAGGGATCGATTGAGGAGAATCCGTGTACGTGATACCAGGCATCCCACGCTATCATATTTATACTTATGCATTAGCTATTCAGGTGAGTTCGTGTACTTCCCCTTTTTATTGTTTTACTGTTTTGGGGTGAACATATGCTTGTGTGTGTAAACTTATTTGATGTGACAAGGTGCTCCCGAAACCAGATTCACACTCATTAACCCAAGGGAGTTGGGCCACTTAATGTATGGGTAGTACTACTTGGGAATCCCCCACGCACAGTGGATCCGGAAGCCCGGAAAACCCTCCACTGAGGTCTGCGGACCGTTGTGGCATATATTTTGCCATGAGAATCCATAATGGAGTAGATGGATTCAGTGTTAGGTTTGAGGTGTGACTTGTACATCACCATGTGTATGTTGTGTGAACTTGGAAACTTGTTTACGAAATGATAAAATTGTTTTGGATCCAGTTAACAACTTACACGGACTCACCAGCATAATTGCTGACCCAACTCTTTTTAAGCATGTGTTCAGGTACTGCATTCGGATGATTATGGAGCATACGGATTATGTTCATATGATATGGATTAGAGGTGATAATCGCTAGATGACTTTGATACAAGATACGGCTATAAGAGTTGCGGATTAGAGCATTAGAGATAAGCGTTGGTAGAAGCATGAACGACTAGTGGATTACACTCCTCAACTGCTTCGACGACCGTCGCGATTCGTCCCTGCAATAGAAATTAGTTTATTTATATCTTGTAGTTATAATATTTGGAACTAAATAGTTGTAAAAAACATTTAATATTAGTCATCGTTGCTTCCGTTGTGCAAGTCTGTTACCAAACTGTCATTTCTTCCAGGCCCTACCGGGTCGGGTTGTTACACTCCTACCCAACTCAAAATAGGCGTTTTATCGCAAAGAAGCAATGCAAGCTCAGGCTTTAGAACACCACCTCTTTATCATGTAGCACACCCACCCTCAAAACTACAAGCTACATAGACCCAATAAGTTATGCATATGTAAACCCTCCTCCACATCAAATATGAAAATACCCTCAATGAAAACCTCCACAAGATTAAATCTTTCAATAAAAAGAGTGATTTTCCTAAGAAAAACTTGATTTTTTTGAAGTGGGTTTGTTGAGAAAGTAAAGAATTTTGGTGAAAAACAAGAACATCCATATTAGTATGTTTCAAAAGAAGATACCAAAGAAGATACTATGTTAGGCATCAAAAATCAAATTGTGATTTTAAATCTATTGTAGTAAGATAGGATACATATATATGATGATTACACAGTCATCAACAGTAAAAATACAAAGCACATACCATCATCAAAGACACCGCCTTTGATTGAATTACTCGATAATTCAAAGACGAACAACATGAATTTATACTTCATATCTATGTTTCAGGAAAAAAAAGATGCCTTCCAATCAAGCTTTTCTCCACTTACCAAATAAAAAATATCAACACATTTATAGAAAGTTAACAATTTACTTTCTCTTATCTAAAATTACAAATCACATATGGGTCAAAGAATTGTCCAAAAGGTTGAGATTTCAAAAAACACATATTGGTGAAAGATTCTTCATAAAACCTTTACATATCATATAAATGCCTAAAAAAAACACAAAACCTCCATTCGAAATCAAATTAGTTTAACCCCTACTTCTGTAAGAAGGTGTTCCAAGGTGCTTAATACACTCCAAAAAAATTTGCGGTTAAAACACATACCAGGCACATAGGTCTTCAACTTTTCTTCTTGATCCAAACTTAGCTACTCTACTTCAGGCGCTGTATTTCCCTTTATAGTAACCAAACATGAAACCTAAAGTAGACAATTCATACATATAACTCACACATCCCCAATCAACACAATTACTCATACATTGTAAAGAACAAGGAGAGAACAGAGAAACAAAAAATTGGTCATAGGTTAAGTGAAGGTATAAACGATTATTCAATTCACCGTCTTTAGATTCTTGCATACATTAACGCGGATGAATGTCAATGGTGCTCATTGCGAGTGGATACAGATCTACAAAATATAAGAGGAATAGATATTGTTAGCGTGAAGTGGTTTCACAATATGAAATTTAAGTGAGATAAACATAATTTATTGATGGTTTCAAGTTTCAACATATAAATTGAAGTAAGATGAAGGAGAACAGAATTGTAATGAACATATTGAATTTATTTGGGTTTAATTGCTTCATTACAATCTTGCATTGGTTTCACGATATGAAATTTAAGTGAGATAAACATAAATGCATTATGGTACAAAGCATCTTAATACATTATGGTACAAGCATCTTACTGCATTCAATGGTAATTTAGGGAAGATTTACATGACATTTGAAGGTTAAAGCATATGGCTTTTCAAATGTCATCTTAAGTTTGCCAATATGGACACATTTAGCCATCACTCCTCCTTTATAATGTAGTAGAGATTTTTTAATCAAATTTATTATTATATCAATAACCAAATAAATTTAAAATGAAATTAATTTTATAAATAAATTTATATTCTATACTTAAAAATTTCAAAGCATTTATTATTGTGTTGGTTAAAATATTAAAAAAAAATAAATAATAATGATGATAATTGTTTTTCTAAGTGATTTCCAAAAGTTTTCAAATATTTGGTTTGATAGTAAGCATGGTAAAAATACAAGGTGTTACATAATAAAAAAGCAGTAATATTAAAAAATTAATCAAAATTAATACCTAGTTAAGAAAAATAATGTTTTTATAATTAACGTAACAAAAATTTATGATTCTCATGTCAATGTTTATTTTATAAATACACATTTTGACGACTGTATAGGTAAATAATTTACATAATATTTTATTCTATTAGTATGATACATAGGTTTATTCAATCGTGTAATACATGTGTCTTTTTAAAACATGACTTGTTATTAGTAGCTATTTATATAATATTACTTTTATCAACCCATGTAATATATGAGATTGTAACTTCTTTCATGTATATAAAATACTAGATTATACCCGGGAACGTCCCGGGGTTGAAAAATTTAATATGACATATTAATTTTACATATGAAATAAAATGATGCACTTTACAGTTACATGCATGAAAGCTTTGGGTAGCAGCTAACTTAAAACAATTAAAAATATATCTCCAATGTTAACGCTTAACCTTAAACAATGTATAACTCTAATATTAATATGTAACCTAAAACAATGTATAACTCCAATGCTAACGCATGTTGAAAATAGAATTCATATTTACTGATTTGAACATAATTAGTGACTTGCCTATACATGATTAATGATTTACCTGAACACTTTGTGTTTTTTTTCCTGTTTGAACAAAACCCAACAAAAAATAGTCGTTTTTTTCTCCGTTTTTTATATAGCACTATGGTACTCGTTGGAAAGATAATAAAACGCTCGTTAATTTGGTGTAATTTTTTTTCTTTAAAAAATCTCATATATAAAAGATATTAACGTTTAAAAATTATGGGAGGAAACATAGAGAGAAAAATCTAATTTTGTTTTTAAATTATTTTTTTCCTAAAATACCTCAATGCCACATGGGATGACACATGGCACACTCAAGGAGGAGAATGCCTCTTTGAATGCCATGTCATTAAAATGGCTTTGGTTTATTATATGTATAGATAATTGATGGATATTTAGTATTTATTGATACACTCATTTTAGCTATTTGACGCCCTCTCCACTCTATATCTCTATATATGTATATAGAGAGAGATATAGTGAAGGTGTAAAGAATAGCAACCCAATTTATTTATCTAAGAAATCATGTGAGGCAAAGAATCACAAACATATGACCAAACACATATATTGACAATGATGTTATAACATTGTTTTACTTTCACACAATTTAACAAATTATCATCTTCTCGAAACAACACTGACTAAATCATAAGAACTCTAATTATATCTTGTCATATTCTTAATCGAATCAACTATTCAAATGTCTAAGGGATCATTAGGAAGTACACCAACCATTTTGATTTATAGTAGAAGTGCACAAACCATCTTAAAACACATAACCAAAAAAGTTTGCAAGAGCTTAAATCTTGTGCATAAATGGTTGTTTGGTAGTTAACAATATGCACTACATGGTATATTGGTAAGGCATCCTAAAGACCTAAAGTGGTGCTGACATCATTAATGAATGGACACCCCTGACAACGTGTCTGTCTATGAATGAAAGAAAGCCACGTGATGAGCACGTGACGTCAAAAGGAGACTAGCTGAGTAAGACTAGGCCTCATCCTCGTACACTTGATTTTTTTAAAGCTTTCCAAAAAAGGAAAGTAAGTGTGAAACAATATCCCACCCCCATCCCCACCCCCATCATCCTCATTTCCAATATGTCAAATTTTATAAGATACCCTTTGTCCCACATAAAAGTATTAAACCGATTTTAATTAATATACATATTTACAAGGTTAATATGGTTTAAATTTTTAGAGATTTTCCTACTTTAGTATAAAACATACTATTATATAAAGGGTTTTTACTTTTTAGGACACACTTGTGTGATACATGGCCACAGAGAAATTTTAACAAGCGTTTTAAACTCATGTATGTATACATTGAATATTTAGAAATCAAAAGATAATTGTTTAGATCTTTAATATTATTCAGTGGATGTTTGAAACTTTATTGTCTCTTTCAACCTAGACTGCTACCAATGCGGTTGCCTGTGCCCCGTTGGCCGTCTGTTCCGACGTGACGGGATGAGTTGCCATGGCACACGCAAGGGAGAGGATGACCTCTTTGAGTTATAAAAGTTATTAACGTTTTAAAATTGTGGGGAAACGTTAGAGAGAAATACTTTTGGATGGAAATAAGGAGGATGTCACATGGCACACTTAAGGGGGAAGAATGACCTCTTTGAGTGTCATGTAGAATTTCATGCTTTGGAATATTAATATATATAGAATAGATTATACATGGATTTAAAGGTCCACTTTGATCAATTAATAGCTTGGTTATATTTTTTTAAACGACGACTTTCAATTTATGCAACCTTTGGGTCGCATCCCTGCATTGGTTTCAACCAGGCCCATACTGGTTTCAAAGTCTGGCTGGGCATTTATAGGAAAAACCACACAAGTACTCGCGTGAGTGATTAACAGGAAATGACCCCACCCATTTATAAAACCTGCTGACTCCAAGACTTCAACTTCAACCAAAAACGATTTCCAAGCCTTATCATTGCCTTGCTCTCCACTAGAACAAAGGCGAGGGACAATGGTTTGGTTATATTGTTCATGGATTTAAGTCCATTAATAAAATAGAGTGATGGGAGTGTTCATTGAGTAATAAATGCCAAGGAGAAGTGGAAATGGAAAATGTCAGAAATGAAAAAGACTGAGTAATTAGTAAACAAGTGCATATAATTTGATCTTTGTTTGGTTTTCTTCTCCTGTACTTTTTGGCTTCTTTGGTAAGCTGTCAGACCCATCTATTCAACTTCACTCATTAATAATCACATTTAAGTCATAACTCACAAAACAAAGTTTATTAAATTTACATCTTTTTATATTTTACATTTATATATAATTTCTTAATTTAATAGTAAGATGTTTATGTTTGCTTGATTCTGTTTTTTCCTCTTTAATCATCGTTTCTTTTTTTCATAACACTAAAATGATAACTAAAAATTTGAAATAAGATAACCAAAACTACTCTATGTAATCTAATTGTACATTCGTTTTATTTGTCACTTATAAGCGCAACTTAACTACTTGGACGCGATTATTTGTCACATAATATGTGTTTAACCGTAGTATACATGTAACAATATGCATAACCAAGTGAATTAGAATTTTTTTTTTAATATACGAGTGACTATAATATAAGAATTGGATAACTTCAACATAAATTTGCCACTTAAACTTGTAGAAAAAGAAGTTATATTTATATTCATCCTAAATAAATCATAATAGTTAGCAGTTACATCTTACACTTTGTTGGGCCCTTAGAACGGGTATCAAAAGTAAATAAATAAGTTTGTATTTTGGCCCAAAAGACATGAAGTTTGTTAGGCCTTCATATTTTAAAACACAAAATGTAAATTAATAGGTTTATAGTTTGGCCCAAAAAAAGAGATAAATTTTTGTTCGGGTCCATGTGAATTTTGTTCATGGGTTGAATGTAAATAAAGAAGTAAAAACACAGCATGCCTAACTGGGCTCAGTTCTAAATAAAATGTTGACCAACTTGTTTGAATAAAACTTTTATAAAAACGTACATAAAAAACAGGCATGTCACTTCATACCGGATTATAAAAATCACTATATTTTAAAAGTTCGAATTATAAAAAAAAACACTATATTTTTAAAGTTATGAGAGAAAAACTAAATAGGTGTAATTGTATATATAATTTTAGAATTACTAATTACTAAAAGTATTATAAAAATGTATAATGTAAGATATTCAGTAATACAGAAGTATGTTAAGGTATAAGAGAATACGGAATAAAACAAAGTCGTGCATCCCTCATTCAACCAATCAAAGAATTGTCCTTTTCACCTTGTAAATGTAATATATTATTTCACCTCACTTGTAAATGTAAGGGGGACAGGGCACTACCAAAATTCTTTACGGGTAGACCACTACCAGCACGGTAACACCGTCGCCGGTGGTGCTGGTAGTGGATCCGTGATGCAAATTGTGGTTCTACTTAACTGACCGTGAAGCAAATTCTGATAGTGGTTTTGTGTGTGTGTGGGTGGGGGGGGGGGGAGGTTGTTTTTATTGGTTGAGTAGTTTAGAGTAGTGCTGCCTACAAAAATGTGTTTCAGTGAAGTGAATCAGTAAAGTGATGTGGTAGTGCAGGATTGGTTGAAATCAGTGAAGTTGAAAAAATTGCACGGTAAGCGCTCCTCCCCCCTAATACAGTGGGTTTGTTCTTTGGTGAAGCGACTACTAGCCTACAATAACCTCATTTGACCAATAACTAGGGGCCAAGCTTCTTATATAATCAAACAGCTTTGACCCACAAGCTACTTGTTTTCATCTTAACCCTTTATTTGCCTAACTTGACTTACCTGCCCATTTCAAAGCATTTTAAACAACCTGATTCTTCATATCTCAACACAAGCTGCAATTTGCTTGATTCCGTTGGTTAGCAGGTTATTAACGGTGTCCCATGACTTTTAAGGTACCGGGCTCTCATGGTTAAAAAAAAAAAGTAAAGCGACAAGTTATTTATATGGTTTCTGGTAATTGTGCGGTGAAAGTCGTTTGATTGTAAGTTTGTAGAAGAACATTGTGACATCAAATGATGCATCTTATGACCTACTGAAAACAAAACAAATAAACATGTCCATACATGATTTCATTAGCAATGTTACTTAAAACATGCTTTGTCTGCTAACATGCTCACTTCACACAAGGTCACAAGTAAAATCGCTACCTCATTGGATTACTATAGATCTGGCATGCCCTTACCAGTTTTAGTATCATATGTCTTCTCCTGCACCAGCTCTATAGGAGTATCCTTCGGCCCCGCTGTTGCAAAATCACAAACCCAATATTAATTTAATATCCCGTGTATAAAGATTAACTCAAAACATATAACAAGTCTAGCTGTAGTTTATAGAAAGTGGACTTAAATGATTGTCGACATTTTTAGTCCAAAATACGTGTGTTCATATAAGTATATGCTTATGGGACTCGTCAAAAAAAGGTTTCGTACCACCTTCCCCAGACCCTACATGTCAAAAATATGTGTTCCACTCTCCACATTACCCTACGATTAGCTTTTGCTATGAGTGGGATTTTACTATGTAAATTTGTTTGTTTGTATTTGTCCATTTTTTAAAACTTTCTATAAGATTTAATAAAATATATATGACTACAGAAAACAATATTATTATAGTAATAATGCAACGATTTAGAAAGTCGTATGTATTAAAATATACATTTCATACGAATTTCAACCCGTTTGACTAGCAAGCATGGTGGGTTGTTCAATAAGTTTGGGTTATAAGTTATAACAGGTCTTTTGTATGGGCAGAGGGTCTGCAAACCATTGTTCATCGATGTTTAGAAACTTTAAAATTAAAATATAATTTAATGAGTTAAAAACATTAGCATTACCAATGCTTAAAAGAATAGAAACGAGCCTTGAGGTGTTTTCCCTTGCTTCACGAGGCATAAGCCTTGAGGAGAACCAAGGCGAAATCAAAAAATAAATATAGAAATTATATATCTTATAAAAAAATTAAAATAATTTACCTAGAAAAGTCTAAAACATCAAAAATAAAATAATTGACCCAAAAAGTCTAACATCCAAAAACACACATCAAAAACACCCTAAACACCCCGAGGCACACATTTTCTTAATGCCTCAGCCCTTGAGGCGTATGTACAAACTGAACACCATGAGGCGCGCCTCAGACTCGTTTTCTTAGCGCCTCAAGACGCACACCTCAAACGTATTTTTAAAACATGAATATCACGATAATCAATGATGTTTTTTTTTTATTAAAAAAAAGATTTAGGAGGATGTATAAACTATAATCAGGCTTTTGTAACAACTTTCAACCCATGCAACCCTTTGACCCATTCTCCAATTAGCTCAACTCTTTTTTTTTACCATAACACAATACATATTGACCCATTAATAGTATATGGATCAAAATTGCCTAAGAAAAATACAGAAAAAATACCTATTGTTGGGCGTGGAGTAGTCCTAATTTTCAAAATCTCGGGACGAGGAATTATCGACCCTGATGCTCCTATGCCCTTGAAACTCTTACTTTAGTACCATCTTCTTGATACCTTATTCCAACCTTACAAGGCTGCCTGTAAAAAAAAACATACCAACAATCATCTTATTGAACCAATGGTTAAGAACTAGGGGCGTTCAGCGTTCACGGTTCTGTTTGACGGTTTTCAGGTCAAACAATGAGCCAAACCGTTAGTCACAGTTTTTCATCATCGTAAACCAAAACCAAACCGTTTGAAATTTGGTTTGGTTTCACAGTTTCACTACACCATAATGCAATGAAAAACATAACCTTGCCGTCATTAAAGTACGCATACCCTGTAACTGGATCAACGATTTGAACATTTGAGACATGAAGAGGGGCTTCTACCGTAAAGATCCCACCTTCATGGCCTTGCCCTTGCTTTATATGTTTCTTTACCTGCAAATATGTTTAATCCAACGAGAGTGAATATGATATACAACAAATTTATATCACATCAAATGTCATGTATCTATAAAAATGACATAGAACGGATTAAGAGATTAATCACCAGATTCTTTCCCTCAACAATAACACGATTCTGAGAGCGAATCACACGTTTTATAGTGGCAGTTTCACCCCTATCTTTTCCCCTAATTATCATTACCTGTAACAAAGATATGATTTAAATTTTAAACACTTTTAAGAGCAAAGTTTTATTGTGAAAGAACAATATATTATGTTTACATTATCGCCTCTCAAAATCTTCCAGTGATGTATGAGCTTTTGAGCTGCTTTCCATCCCATTATCTACTGGTCTGCTATGAGCTTGAATTCAAAAATATACCCTTATGTTATCAAATATAAAGAAATAATAATAATAATATAACAACTTGGTTTTAAAAGCGCGAAGTGCACAAAAGCGACAAGGTCTAAAACCGAGGCGCAAAGCGCAAAAGCGGTGGGCTTTTTGTACGCGAGGCGCAAGACAATTATATAATTTTTTTATATGTGCTATAGGTTTTTAGCATTATTTACTCAAAATACAGATACAAATAAGGTACATATATGATTTAACTAAATACACAACCTTTTTAGCTACATGTATAACAATTTTAAGCACAAAAAACATCATGTGTACAAAAAGCGCGCTTTTCTTGCGCTTTTTGCGCTTTTCTTGCACTTTTCGTACACTGCTCGCCTAGGGTTACATAAGGCGCACGGATTTGCGCCTAGGTGCGCTTAGGCGCGCTTTTTAAAACCAAGAATAATAATAATAATAATCCCAAAGTAATATTTAATTTGAAACATCAACTCCCATCTACCGATACTCATATCCACAACAAAGTATTCAAATCAACAACAAATCGCAATATGTTCAACAAAACACGAAACAAAATCATAACATGACGCGAAAAAGCGCAACCTCTAACACAGGAACCAGATACAAATAAAATTATGCATTTTAAAGATGTGCCCATGTGTCTTTACTTGTTATTCATTAACCGTTTTAATCAAATTACACGGTAAAACTCCGGGCACAAACCGAGAACTTACAACACTTAAGACAAAACAACAACAGCTCACGAAACCAAATATTAACAAAATATCTAAAAAACAAGATGATTTAATACAAAATATTAACAAAAAGATACATAATTTCTATCCTGTAATCCAAATAATTAGACCCATTTGTTGTCACTAAATACCCACTTCAAAAGTACCAAACTTTTTAAAATTAAATGGGGCAAAATGGTAAATCAATCAACATATGTTCAATACTGAAACTACAGCCTAATGAAATTGATTAAAGTAATAAAACAAAGATTGAAAAGAACCCAGATAGAAGAGAGGTTTAGGGTTTTACCTGTTATTGAGTTCAGAGAGAGCTGGTGTCGATCAGTTGCTCTCACAGAGGGTTTCTTGATTGATGATGTAGGTTTAGAGGGTGTTTGGGATTCGTTTTGAATCTGATTTTAGATTATTTCGTTTTGAAAACGTAGATAACCAGTTTTTTAGTGTTTAGATTGCGTTTTGAAAACGCAGATAATCAGTTTTTTAGGTTACCAAAACGCATAATTATAAGCAGCTCCAACCCTGCTTTTCCAAAACGCATAATCCGTTTTGAATAATCAATTCTAAACGCCCCCTTATTAAATTAGAAGAAAAAAATAACTGAAATTTGGATTTTTTTTTTTCTAAAACGGCAAACTAATTTACTCCTAAAATTTACGGCATCAAAGTCATGTCATCACCTTTAGATGCCAAACACCACACTAGCATGTTAAAGTTGGGCGCTAAAATGGGGAGGGCCAACTCATAAACGCCCGTAAGCGGTGAGGAAACCAATGAGATGGGTTCCACCCCAAATCAACCAATAATGTTTTTTTTTTAATTTAATTTATAGTTAAATCACATTGTGATAGTTAAGACGTGGGTTAGCTATAGCTTGGTGACTGCATGGTATGACATTATGCATTTTTTTAGTTAACATATGATATATAACTTAAAGTACTTGTACAACGTTTGAACCTTTCAACTTTTAGACAGTGCGGAGACACCTTACCACAATACTGTGTCCCTTTAGGACATGAAATATAGAAAAGGCAATTTCAGACACCGATATAAATAAACGACACGAACCAACACGACCTTAACAGGTTTCAGGTATGACTTTAACAAGTTCTGTGTCCTAAACACGTCGACACGAATATACATGTTAATTTTGTGTCTAAACAAGTTAAATACATGTTTACCTGTTATGTACTGCTAAGACATGTTAAAGGTTTTAATTTAAAAAAAATTATTGGTTTGTCATTTATGGGGGTGGGGACGAATATACTGTTACGCCGCTCACTTCTCTCAAACAAACCCTGAAATCCTAATTTTCAAATCCTCTCATAGTCACCATACGTCGCTCATTTCTCCTCTCTCTCTCAGCTTTCACTTAAGTCTTCACCGCTCGACCAGTCACCGACCGACCACTTCAGTCTTCTCCTCCTCCTTAACTCTCACTTCACTCTTCTTATCCTTCTTGTTAGTACCTTTGGTGAAGCACCCCACCGATGACTATGTGGATGCAAAGGTGGATTTTATTAGGAAAATTAGAGTGGCAAACCATGTGAACTTTATCACTCCACAGGAAACAAAGTGCATTGATACCTCATTGTTTGATGTGAGTTTTGGGGCAGATCATTGTGTGACTTGGTCTTTATTAACTAAATTGGACACTCTGATGGTTATATTGTGTGGGATCCATGAAGGTGTTATTAACAAATGTTTAAAAACGACACGCAAAGCCAAACAAATATTAACAAATGTTTTAAAGCGACACATTTAAATCCGATAAAAATTTGTTGTTGCAAAGTTTGACAATTGATAAATTACTGAAGATCTATATGACCCATAAAACACTATACGTGTCATGTAGGTGGGTATATGATACATATAATGGTTGAAAATAGAAGTTTTGAGACTTGTATGACACATATAACACCATATGTGTCATATAGGTGTCGGCTGACACTGACAACCGATGCATGCAGCTTTTTCAGTACGAGATTACACTATATGTGACCTATAAGCCTACGACATGACATATAGGGTTACGATATGTAGCATATAACACTATATGCGTCATATAGAGTTACAAGGGTATCTAGATAACCGAGTGAGGTGTGCTAACATCACCTTCCAATATTGTAATTGTTGAAAATTGGCATGTTGAAATGGGAGCAACCTAGTGTTTTGAATAACTGAAAAAGGTTGAAAATGTCATTTAGGAGTTGTTGACATTTTAGAATTTGTGAGAACTGGGGCGTGGGTTTGCATTCGGGTGGTCGTCTGGTGAGTCGTAGTTTAGTAGTTGCTTAAATGATGTATTGTCTTCCATAGATTTGAGATGACAAAGATTGGATAGAGTTTTAAACTTTTATATTGAGCTCAACACCACACATCAGAATATATAAGTATATAGACGGATTAGGGTTGAGGTATTCAACCAGTTAACATGACACCATTTACACCCCAAATTTCAAAAACATGTTTTCAGAAATTATGGATGAGATGTAAAAAATATGTTAATCCTAATGAAATGGTTATTCTTTTACTGTGGGCTTTCTATAGGTTTTTTAGTAGTAAATACTAAATAGTTATTTAAAATAGACTTTTTTTTTGTTTTTGTTTTGTAAAGAATGTTAGAGTATTGTTTAAGAGCAATGTTGTAAAAATCAAGATCAATCGCTAGTTGATAAGTTACTGAGTAATTTTTCGTTAATCAGTAGTTGGCCGGTCAAAATCGACAATTCCAGCAAGATTTTGGTGAAAAATTTATAACTCGGTCAACTTCTAGCCAAATCCAACCAAATCATGTAGATTCTAGTAATTAATTATGTATACTTAAAAAAATGGGTCGATGAGGGGTTAAAAGCTGTCTACTTAAATTATTTACATGTAAAAATGTGTGTGTGTGTGTGTGTGTGTGTGTGTGTGTGTGTATAGTATAAGGTTATATTGGAAAACCTTGTTATAGTGAAAACTCTGGAAACTCTAACTTCCCGAGCTTTTTTTTTATATGAAATTTTAGGGTATGTAATATACATGATTTTAAGCATTTTGAGCCAAAAAAAAAATCAAAAAAGTGCCAAACACTTTTTTTAAAAAAATAAATAAGTTTTCGGGTAACACATTGTTAATACATGTTAATTTCGCTTAAAATGTGTTACCCGAAAACTTATTATTTTTTTTTTAAAAAAGTGTTCGCGCGTTTTTTGATTTTCTTGGCTCAAAATGCTAAAAATCATGCATAAAACATGCCCTAAAATTTTCAGGCCCTAAAAAGCTCGAGAAGTCAGAGTTTTTTCACTATAACAAGGGTTTTCTCTAGATCCTAACCCTATTATATAATATAGGGTAGAGTTTCTGTACAAGGACATTTTTCGTACAAATTGTGAGAAGTTATTTAGCCATTGTGTTTTAAATTTTAGGCATGATGTTTTATATTCTTTTAGTATAGTTATTATATAGAAAAACACAAAAACTAACAATTTAAAACACTAATTAATGTATTCTAGACATGCAATCTAAAACACCATACGAAGAAAGTATCGGTGTGTTTTAACTTTAATGTCTAGAAAACATTTGATTGTGTTTTAAATTGTTACGTTTGGCGGTTTTCTATATAATACAATGCAAAATGAATCGAAAACATCATAGCCAAAATTTAAAACACAATGACTACATAGACTTTTCACACTTTGTACGAAAAATGTCTTTTGTACATGAACCTAAACCTATATATATATATTATTATATATATATACATATAGGTTTAGGTTCCTGTACAAAGGACATATTTCGTGAGAAGTGTGAGAAGGATTAAGAATTAGTATGTAGGCATCATGTTTGGATTTAGGAATGATGTTTTAGGTTGTTTTAACTTTAAAAAACCAAACACAACAATCTAAAACACAATCCAATGTATTATAGTCATCAAATTTATGAAACAGCTAAAACACACTACTTAACACTTAAAACACACTACTTAATGTTCTTAGCATGGTGTTTTAAGTTTTAAGCTAAAATACATTGTTTTCGGTTTTTTAATTGTTATGTTTGGTATTTTTCTAGGCAAAACAATCCAAAACAACATGACTAAGTTTCAAAAAAATGAGCCTACGTATCAATTTTTAATCCTTCTCACACTTCTCACGAAATATTGCCTTTGTACAGGAACCTCACCCTATATATAAAGAACTGAAAATTATATATAAAATCCCAAATCGATTAAACCCATAGTCTCCACTCCACCGGCCGACTAGCGACTAGCTAGTTCTACAACAGTGTTTAAGAGCGATGATAAAACCCATAAATTTCCGAAAAGATACAACTGTTCTGGAAATATAACAAATTTGTAAATCATGTTTAAAATACAACCGTTGTGTAATAAACATAGTCTGACCATTATAGAGTGGCTAGGGGATCTCCTTCTGTGAAGTTGTGATGAACCCTGCCATAACATAGAAAATCACCTTAAAAAAATGTAATAACCGCTAACTATGGTAAGCTAACCTTAAATAAGCAAATTAACACTAGAATGGGAAAATCTTAATTACTATAACGTATATATATTTATATTTATTGATACCATTAATGACTATTACGTTCACATTCTCAAAAGTCTATTGATTTCACTATTTATTATACCAAATATTTTTATTCAAAACCATGCAATTGTTATTCCCCAATCAATTATACACAAACAATTTCCGGAAAATTAGAATGGCACGATTCACCGGTATTCATGTGTACAATGTGGTGCTTCTCACACTCCTTATAATCATAGGTATATATATACTTTACATGCTCATGGTTATAATTTTTGTCTTGTAATATAAATCAAAATTCAATATTAACTAGTTACTTACATATTTGTTTATTGACTAATGATTTTATTGTCTAAATACTTGATCAATAATACAGTTGAAATGATGGCGTCAACAGAAGGTAAGGTCTGCACCGAGTTGTTAGCGTTTTTCTCCACAGTTTTGTGATGGTGATAAAAACGTCTCGGAAGATTGTTGGGGAGCTTGTCGAGATAGATATCCTTCGACGTTATTTAAAGCAAACTGTGGTTACATGTTGACATTTCCTGGTCAGAATAATAGTGTTTGTAAATGTTGGTATGAGTGTTATTAGGGAATGATTTTTGTTTAATGATATTAAGAATATATGAAATTTAACATTATGGTCAGTTTGGTTGATGGTCTATTCTAATGAAGTTTGTGAATAAATGTGATATTGTTCATGAATGTAATAGGAACATGTAGTTTCATACATTTTCTTAAAAAAGTAAACATCAATTATTTCAAAGGCTGTTGGGATGGCAAAGTATTCTTTAGAAAATAATTTGTCAACAGTTAATTGAAAAAAATGCTTTAGATGCATTTTTTATGAAACCATAGTTTGAAGCAAAATCTGGGGATATAACATGTTCTAAAATAAGTTGTATAATATTTCGTCCAATTATTTTGAAATATATTTCTTGAAAATCCATGGTGTGTAATACAAACCTGTTCCACACGTAAAAAATCACAATAGGGGCTCCTTTGGGCACCTAAAAATGCCACATCTGATGTATGTAAAATCTACACATGCTTGTCCATAGTACGGTTTTGACTTCAGTGTTTGCGAGGGCAAAGATAAATAGTGTTTTATAAAACATTGTGCTTTTATAAATACCGATACTTGATGAACCTCTTTTTATATGTGGTTTCCGTCACAACGTAGTTCGGATTTCAACCAAGTAATGTCTAACCAAGCAAAATTCTTCGATTAGAGCCAACCTGTTACTCTAAGATTACGCAGAGCGGATCTTGGGCGTGCGAGTCACGTTATTATAACTAAACACACACGTTGGTTGGTATGTTTAATTAAATTGTACATTGTTTTAATAATTTTTGGTTCATAGACAAACTCAAACTATATATTTGTTTCTTTTATCAAAAACTGAAAGTTGATTAGGATTTTAAGTCCGAACTTTATTTAGAAAAATAATAAGTTGAATAGGTTTATTAACAACCTAATACTTTTTGGATTGAATTCGTATTAGAACAAGAATATAAAACAAACTACTAAAATAAATGGATTGAATATAAACACGTTATGTGTAACATGTAGTTCATTCGTTGAGCGCGCCACAATGCGAGACGGGTTAAATACTAGTTATATATACTTTTTAATATTAGAACTTACTAGTGCTTTTTACAACTTTGATGAGAGTGTTTGATTTTTTCCTTAAAAACAGACAATAACTTACCGATGCTTTTACAACTTTGATGGAAGTGTTTGATTTTTTCCATAAACAAGCATTGTTACTTTGCTCACAATTGTTAAAAGGTGATAAAAGATGTCGGTTAGAGCATTCACAATCCATCCCCATCCCCAACCATATAATTTAAAGAAAAATCATAGTTTCTAATTTGCCACTCACTTTTGCAAAATCTCTCACATCCCATTCCCAATCATATCCCCTATAAGCTTTTTTTTTATTATTATTTTTTTTTTACACCAACATTAATTCACTCCACCTTTCATTTGTATTATTTTATTATTATTAAATGAATTGAGGGAAGGATGGAAGACCCCATATATGGGGGCTCAACATAGGTTTTTTGTAAATTTTAGAAATGGGGTATGGGGAAAGGGGTTGGGATGGAGTGAGTTTTTGTAGGATTTTCTTAAATTTTAAGAATGGGGAAGGGAATGGGGGATGGGTTGTGAATGCTCTTATTGATCCAAATTTTCATGGGGTTATAGATTAGTTTCCCCCTAACACTGTGTTCCAGAGATTGACTTAAGGGGGGAAGAGAAAGGATTTCCTCCTCTTCCATTCTCTCCAATTCCTTCCAAATGGAAAGATTAAAAATCACCCCAAAAACCTTATTTATCCCCTCTCATTCCCCTCCTTTCCCTCCTACAAAAAACTCTGGAACACATTTATTCACCACTTCCTTTCCAATCCTTTCTATTCCCTCTTAAATGAAACTCTGGAACAGAGTGTAAGATACGTTTTCAAAAGATAGTTTTAAACATTTATTGATCCAAATTTTCTATATATTATATTTTTAGATTAATGAATTTTTCATTTTGTCAATCCTATGAAATTCACGGGAGATAGCCTAGTACTAAAATATACACAAATCTAACTTATTAAGAGGGTTATTGACCAACAACATCACATCCATGCGTAATGAATGTGTGAGTAATTTTACATAGGTTTAAACTAGAGGAACTATGTTCATCTAGTCAATACACCACTCGAGTAAAAATGAACAAATCACTGAAAACATACATGTAAATTTAGAAAGTTGAGGGTAGAGATGAAATAGTGGCACAACACAGGATAAATCTAAGCATTTAACAAGTTACATAATTAACTTTACAAACTAAATTGAAACGAGTTGTTGATCTTATTTTTTTTGAAAGCGTAGATCAGCTGGGAAACCTTGTGTGAAATCTGATCCTACCCGAGTTCGAGCCGACCAACAGCCGTTTGATACCCCTGCCCGTAGGACTTATTAGGGCCGGTCTTGCTGGAGCTGCGAGTCGAACCAGGGAAACCCAAGGCGGGAACCCCACATAATGTGGGAAAACCCTCCCCCCTCAGAATCGAACCCACAACCCTTAGGTTATGTTTCCGAATCTCATTGAGGTGGCCAACTGGGCTAGCCAGCTGGTTAAGTGTTGATCTTATGATAAAAAAAATCTATATGCTTAGATAATCATCGTCTTCGATAAAATCCATGAAATACTGTTGAACCCATATCAATTTCTTTGTTTGTATATATATTTAGATGAGCTTTGAAACTGGTATATAAAACGTGGCTAAGTTTATGCATTAAATATGAATACTAATGTCAAGATACCCCTTAGACCGGGTGTGGTGGTTTTTGGCGTGGAAAGGGGCATTCAAGCCCCCCATAATGCTTTGGAACACCACCCCCTTAAACGTGGATGGCTAATTTGGATCCAAGAGTGAAATCTTTCATGCTGCAACTTCACAATCCTTCACCAATCAAAAGGCTCCAATGGTAATATTATTAATCCAAACGGTCATATAGCCGTTGTAAAAAAATCTTTAATTCAGTTTTTTTACCTATTTAAACCCAACCCAACCCATTTTTTATACATTATCTCCTACAATCTTATACCTCTCTCATTTTTGTATAAACTCACTCCTATCTTTTTAAAAAAAGTATTATCATCAATCAATTCCGCCCCTTTTGGTGTTCCATCTCGCCCAACCAACCAAATACGTATTGCACAAACACCACCACAACCGCTACCAACCTTTAACTACCAAGGTTGCGACTCAAGTACGATGGGGTTTTCGCAACTACTTAAATTCCCCAACAATATTTTCAAGGTCCAATGGGTTTCGCAACCAATAAAATATGGTGGCGTAGGTGGGATGTCGGGGTTCTCAAGAAGAACCCCACCTCGATCATGTGCTGTAGACACACCCGACGCGCGAACCCGAGAGCTCTTAACGTGGAAAACTTTCTCACAAGAAAAGCGAGTTCCACGCCGTGTGCAAGAAGGGTCTATCAACCTTGGACCTAAGACGGGGAGTACGGCTCACACGGCTTGGCTATACATTTCGAATGATCCCGATGTTGGTAAGTGTTATTTTTTATAATTCTATTTATTTTTAAAAATAAAGTATAATAATATATATGCTCTATTTATTTTTATAAAATAAAGTATACTAACATAATGTTCTAATTTTTGTAGCCAACTATCAAAGTTCTCCCCTATTTTGGATGAGGATTCAAGAAACATTTTTCAAGGCAATGGGTTGAGGAGAATATTGGGAAAACGACTTGATTTCAAGCAAATGACCGACATAAACGGGGGATGTCATGCGTTTCAAGAAGTTTTCCAACGTATGAAGGATAATTGGGTAGCGGTTGTAGTGATATGGATATATTGAAAAAAACGTTGAGGAGTTCAACACATCGCGGGGACGTTCGCCTACATGAGGTGTTGGAAGCTTCTAAA
>JAUTDX010004216.1:0-48129 GCA_030844895.1 Ambrosia x helenae | reverse complement strand
GATATGATTCTCAGGAGGGATTATGTGCTTCTGTTTTTGATGACCGAGACCCGATTTACTATCCTCTTCATCACTAAGGTCATCATCAGTTTCAATTTAAGTAGTAGTTATCATCATTGACAGATTCTACTTTCTTGATTTCAGCAGGGTCAACAACAACGGAGTTGTGACTTGAAACTGTGTGACTTCCTTCTCATCTGGTACCTTGGAGTAATTGGCACGCCAAAGGAGGAGGAACAGCTTGATAACCTATACCACTAACACTTTTCTCAGTTATCTGACTCTCAGTTATGTGATCTAGCACATATTTGGAGTTGGAGTAACTGTCAAGCTTCTTCTTTATGGCATCATAGTCATACTGAGTGGTTGTAATGCTTTCTTGGTTTGTTGCGAATCATGATGTAATTGTTTATGGCATCTTGTTTAAAACTGTTATTTTATGCTCACTAACATCCTTCTTTAGCAACTGAACCATTTTCTTAAAATTCCTTTTCAGTACTGCATTAGCGTTAGTGCATGACCTCAAATCACACACCAAGCTGGTA
This sequence comes from Ambrosia x helenae, assembly GCA_030844895.1. Classification (NCBI taxonomy): domain Eukaryota; kingdom Viridiplantae; phylum Streptophyta; class Magnoliopsida; order Asterales; family Asteraceae; genus Ambrosia; species Ambrosia x helenae. Next base: position 47,584 of record JAUTDX010004216.1, on the reverse strand, counting down.
TTGTGTTCTTTGATTAACTCTAACCTAGCTTTATATTCTAAGCATTTAGCACAAATAATCTTAGAAGAGTTAGCACTTACATGAGTATGCTGTTCAGTCTGATCTACAGTTGACTGAATTGGAATGTCAGCATCTCTAACTTCTATCCTTTCTTCCTCTGAATCATCATTTCCAGATGTTGAAGACTCTGCATCTGTGCTGCTGGTTAAATTAGAGCTTCTTTCATCAGCAGATGATTCACTTTCGTCACCCTACCCATCCCTCATAAGTCATTGAGCTTTAACAGGAGCTCTGACTTTCCTTACTTGAGCTTTCATCTGCTCCACTGCTTTGTTCCTCTGAACTCTGAGCAGTGTCTGAGGATTCTCCTTCATCCCGAATTCTCGTAAATCCCTTCACACTCTTTGTCCGCATGTTCGACCAGTGCTTTGGCTAAGCAACATCTGTTTGAAGCAAAACTGTTGAAGGAACCTTGTTTGAAGCAAGAACTGTTTGTAGTAACAACTGTTTTAGAAAGATCTCTTTAACAGACTTACTAGTCTTGAACAAACCTTACCAAACAAACTTTTTCTTGCAACAGTCATTGACTTCTTAATTTGGTCTTAGTAAACAGACCATAGCAGTGATTTTGTTTATGTTTTCTACATTTTAGGGAGTAATAAAAAAAAGATATAGACTTTTCTTGTTTTCACACGGGATTTCACCTAGTATATATAATAAATGAAAGGGGGTATGCCACTTGGCACTAGGTGAGTCCTTCACACTCCTTAATTTCCTTCAAAATTCCTTTTTAATTATATTTTAAATAAAGATAAGTATTAACTATTATTTTAAAATTTCAAAATATGTTAATTCATATTTTTATCACTATCTTTTCCTTATTTTCCCCCACTCTCCTCCACAATTTTTAAACGTTAGAACTTTTATATATGACATTTAGAAAGAAAAAAAAAAACTACACCAAATTAACAACTGTTGTATTATCTTTTTAATGAGCATCATGGTGCTATATAAAAAACGAAAAAAACACTATGTGTTTAGGTCATTAATTAATATTTTCTACGCAAGTCACTAATCATGTTAAGATAGTATATACGCTTTTGAACCTACTATTACATATAGTAACCCGCTAACTACATACATATTCACAGATGTTGTAAGTTTGGTAAGAATATAATCTTTTTGTATTTTGATTGGTGTTGCTAGAAACATTGATTACAAAGGTTACTATGATGGTTAGATGTAGCCTATGGTTCTTAGACACCAGGTAAATCTTTAATTGATAAGTGATAAATTAGTCATCCCATCATGCATGCCAGTTAAATAAATCATCATAACATATCATTTGATACTAATTTGGTTATTTTTTTCATGTCCACATCACAACTTTAGAATGGTTTGAGAAAGTGATAAAGTTGTACATAGACTTCACTTGAGCAATATGTGGACACGTAGAATTGAAGTATGTGTTTATGAGTTATCGAGTGTTGATCCTTTTAATTTTTTTTTTTTGAAAAAACAACATAGTCCTTTTACGATACACACATTTTGTCACATCATATTAGATTTGTCTATCCCGAAAGCACATAGGGATAATCTAGTAAATAAATATATAAAAAGAAGAAAAAGTAGACAAGTGGTCAATTGTTGGGTTCGATTGAAGCAAAAGCCTTCGGTGTTCTTGAGGACACATGGTGGAACATGGTACGATTAGTCGATTACTACGCTTTACCTTTTTTTCATTTTCATTACCACTTGCAAGTTGTCTCTTATCATCATCATTGTGACATTATTTTACATAATGACAAAAAAACCTAGTGCAAATTTAGATATTTTGGTAAGCAAGATATTTTCCTTGAGATTGCGTTTGGGAATCTTATTTTTATATTATTGCGTTTTGAAAAGCAGATAATTAGTTTTTAGTGTTTGTGATTGCGTTTTTGAAAACACAGATAATCAGTTTTTTAGGCTACCCAAACACAATAATCTATAAGCAGCTCCACCATTGCTTTTTCAAAAGACATAATCTGTTTTGAATAATCAATTCCAAACACCCTCATAATCTTTAACAATTTTACTGTAATCTAGCTTTAATTTCCTTGTTTTTTAATTCAATAGATTATAAGTAATTAAAAATGGATAAAATTCGTTTTTAGAATATTAACTGGTAGCTGATTTTTTTTTAATGATTTAAATAATACATAATTCGATAAACGTGTGATTTTATTTAGTTAGTAGGGTTTTTTTTTTAACATATGTATCAAAAGTTAAACAAGAGGTAAACTAACTACCATTTAAACAAACAAACAGAGAAACTAACATATGTATGCCTGTAATTATTGTCGAATCCTAATTTTATTCAAGTAACTATAGGACTATAGGAGATATTAAATAAAAAATTATATCCCGGTGAAAGGTAACATGGTGTGTGTGGGGGTGGGTGGGGTGGGGTGGGGTGGGGTGGGGAGGGGGGTGGGGGGTTGTGGAACATCTAGTAATTGTGAACGTGTGTTACAAGCAGTGACGGATACAGAAAAATTTTATACGGGGGACACAATCAGGAGCGCAGCTTCATAGGGATGAGAGGGCCCCCCTCCCCCCAAAATTTTTGCTCAGAATGTCAGATTATATAATATCTGTATACAAACTTTATACACATTAATACAACACAAACCTTTCAATGTATTAATCATTGTTATGGTAATTTATATATTTTTATGTGCCCGGTGACATTTTTCACTTTTCAGGCAATACTAGTTTCACGCCATTCACCACATCAATATTATAAATCATAAATCATTATCAATACATATAGTACAAACATATGAATATTACTAGCAAATTAAATAACCTCTTGTAAATACCTCAACTTCCAGGGGCATTTTCATCCCTGTAACACCATACAACCCCTACAAAACAACCACCAAAAAAATACAGTTGGTCACACAAATGTTAAAAAAAACAAACAAACATAAACCTGTCTCACCAAACCATGTCGTCGGCGACCGGAAAATCCACCCGAATCCGCCACATAATTGTAAGGGTCCGACAGATGCTCTGCCGGTGGCGTAAACAAGCCACCACATCATGTAGACCGTTGATAGCAACCGATGTGCCGCAGGAACACGTGGCGTTCTGCGTTGGCAGCAGTTGCAGGAGGTTCTAACGTGGGCACGAACCGACCGTGGGCACTTGGCTTTTCAATCGTGGGCACCGAACTTTCATCAGGGTGGGCACTAGGCTTCTCAAATGGGTGGGCACTTGGTTTTTCAGGTAGAAAACATGAAGGAAGCCGGACTGTACGGTGGGCACCGGCCCACGGTGGAATGAGGGTGGCTCCGCCACTGCTTACAAGTAGGCTTGTAAACGAACCGAACAAAACACGAACACAGGCGTGCTCGTGTTTGTTCATTTAACTTTAACTGAACATGAATGCATAATCGAACACATTTTTGTGTTCATGTTAGTTCATTAAGAATTTTTCCTGTTCGTGTTTGTTTATGTTCGTTCATTTAACACCTAAATGTACAATTCTTGAATATAAACGAACACAAATGCGTGTTCGTGTTCGTTTATGTTCTTTAGTTTAAAACCTAAATGAACAGTTCATGAACATAAACGAACACAAATGATTAATACAAACGAACACAAATGATTAATATAAATGAACATTAATGAACACAAATAAAAACAAGTTAATAATGATTTATCACAATTCAACCAAGTCTAATACATCACAATGCAACCAAAACCAAATCTAAAGTAGTAGTTTAAATGTACATGATTCATTCAAAATATCCATCATGTATCTACCAAAAAAGAAGGAAGATGGGGCTGTGAAGTGTGAAGTGCGGCTGATATGTTTAGAGCGTTAGGGTTAGGGTTAAATTTTAGAACCTATCAAATATAATGTATATAATATAATATGAATTACGATTACTTAACAAAAGGGAAATAAATAATAAAAATAAAGTTTAATTAAACAAACATAAACAAACAAAAATAAACAAACAAACGTTTATGAACATCAATGAACGAACAAACGTGTGTTCATGTTTGTTCGTTTAATTTAACGAACAAAAAATTATGTTCGTGTTCGTTCATTTATTTAAATAAATGAACATAAACAAACTTCCCGCCGAACAGTTCACGAATGGTTCATGAACGTTTGGTTCGTTTACAGGCCTACTCACAACCTGACTTGTAGGAAAAGATATGGGATGGGTTATTAGCCTTAAATATTTCTATACAAGGCATATGGTTGATGACGGGTGACTTTAATGAACTTAGTGAACCAGATCGAAGACAAGTTGAATTCACACTTTGATGTCAGTAATACAATTATACTTCAACAATTTCATCAGTAATGGGGGACTCTTAGAATATGCAATGGCTAGTAGGAAATTCACACATATGTCAGTGATGGCATGAAGTTAACTAAATTTGATAGAATGTTAGTAAGCGTTGAATTTAGGAAGTTGTGGCTGGATGCATATCTTCGAGCGTTAGACATGAATGTTTTCGATCATAGCCTTCTTGTTCTGTCTATAACAAAACTAGCCCATCCCCTTTCAAATTTTCCAATAGTCAGTTGGCCATCGCAGGAGTGGACTAGATGATTCTGAATGGTTTAAAATATCAAAGTGAAACAAGGTTCAAAGATGCATTGTTGGGAGATTAGCTGAAATCAATCAGGAATGAAATAAAAAAGTGGCGGGAGAAAGCAAGGACGAGGAGGAAAAAAAGTATAAGGAGGCGATGTCTAAATTGGATACGCTAGATACTTTAGCAAAAGAAAGAATAATGCTGGAAGAGGAATTGGAGGAATGGAAGAATTGTAAGCAATGTATCAGAGAATGACAAGCCAGAGAAGCTATGGATTTAAGGCAAAAAGCAAGGGTGTAATGGGTCGGATCAGGAGATGAGAATTCATCATATTTCCATGCTACTGTAAACAATCGTAAGGCGAAAAGCAGGGTGAGTGGAATTTGGAAAAATGGGGTATGGGTCTCGAAACCGAAGGAGGTCAAAGAACAATTCAGAGCCGCGTTTCAGGCAAAACTTAAAGAACCATGTGGATGTCGTTGAAGAATGTCATCAGATGGTTCCAAAAACTAAAGGAGGAACAAGAAAATAAACTAATTGAGCCGTTTTGTGAAGAAGTGGTGTGAGAAAGCCCTGGATGGGATTACATTCGCGGGAATAAAAAAATACTGGAAGGAGTTTCTACCTATGCGATGGATATGATGTGTCAATTCCACACACATGTATCTTTTCAACATTCCGTAAATTCATTTTTTATCTCTTTACTTCCGAAAATGACTGAACCATTTACTATGTCCGACTTTCATCCTATTTCATTAATTGGGGTTGTTAATAAAATTATATCAAAGGTTTTTAGCCAATCAGGTTAAAAAAGTGATTGAAAGTATGGTGTCTGTGGAACAAACGACTTTCGTCTCGAGTATAGGAATATAGTTGATTGACCATTCTCAATCCCTTTGTGTTCTCCAGAAACACATCCAAACTCCTACGGTTTCCCTTGTGTGCTTGTTTCTTCATGAGCTTATTTCTTTTGCACACAAAGAGTTACAAAGACACAAATAAATACCAAAACTAATAAAATTAGTATCTAAAAACTCAAATGACTCCTAAATATATAGAAAATTAGATGAGTTTTGCAACACATCAAACATACCAACAATTAAACTTTTTTCGTCCCGAAAAAAAAAAAACTTTGCAATTGACTCATAATCAGAACACTATTTTTCAATTCATTAAGAATATTTATTATATAGGTATTTATATACACTACCTGCAATTGTAGGTAATTCTATCCGATTAAACCCAACCATTGACAATTCAGGCCCCTAGTCATGTTTATCATTTATGTTCAACTTATCAATCATCTAAGGGTCTTACACTAGGGAAGCCAATAATTAACCTACTCCTACCTCACACGTTATAGGCACATGTTTAATCAAAAAGATTATCCAACCACTATAAACAAACATCTATATGTACCAAAAATTAAATTTACTTTTATGGATATGATATGATGGAGGAAATGGATGCATCTTTTCAAGCTTTTATTTGTTTTTTATACCTAACTTAGTGGTGTTTCAACGAAGCTTCAACTCGACGTGTTACACGTAGGCTGCATTATATATATATATATATATATAGGGCAATTCTAAATTGCAAACCACCCCCACTTGAGCAAACCCAAGAAACCCCTTTGAATGGCTATGATTCTTCCACGTCTATTATCCTCAAGATTGAAAAAGGGGTATTATAGACATTATACATCCCCTCACTCACTCTCTCTCTCTGTGTATTGTACTACACAATAACTTCAACCTAAAAGTCTAGTTTCCTCTTCCCAATGTCATGTTTCCTCTCAGCTTATCATCACCACCACATAAACCTTATCAACACCAACAAACAACAATTTGTAGAAATCGATGTGCACTACCATCTCTATTATTTTAATAAACCAATTTGTAAATCTAATCACTTTCTCCCTCACAAACAAATCTGGGCGTTGTCAATGGTTGAACTTTTGTCGTTGGTTGAATATCGTCCGAACAGATTTGTTTGTTTTCCATAGCTAACGTTCTAGATCTGACTATGTGTTGTCGTTTTGAACATCGTCAGAACAGATTCGACTACGTTTGGTATTTTTTTTGTCTGGATGATAATTAATCGAATGTTCAGTTTTGTTGCAATGGTGCTTCCTGGTGGTTGTGAAAGGCGAGTCAACATTCAGAACAAGGGTGTCGAAGAAGGTTCAGTGTTCTTGTTCTAGATCCAGATTTTTTATAAGGGTTCTTGTTCTAGACACATTCATGTTCTTGTATCTTGTATTCTGATTTTTGGTGGGGGTTTCATCTGTTTTTAAGTTTTGAATCATTGTTTTGTAAGATTTTTGTGTTGTGATTTGATGTGGTTGTTGGTTGATTGTATAGTAGAATGGTGGGGTTTTTTGGTCTGTTTTAAAGCTTGTTTTTTCAAGATCGATGGTGACGATTCAAGATCCGACAGTGGTGGTGGTGAACGAAGATTGTTTTTTCGATGAAGGTTGAGATAGGTTTTGGTGTTCAAGATCTAGACTGGGTTTTTTGTTAATGTTTATAGTTCGTTTTTTTTATATTAAAGTTTGTTTTTTTTTTCATCTAAAAACATATGTGTTTTGTTGTGTGGTTTGATAATTTTGAATTTTTTAGTGAGATAAGTTTGTGAAAACATATGTTTTTGTTGTTAGGTTATAATTTTATTATATGTTTCTAGTTAGATAACTCATGAAAACATATGTTTTTTTTTGTTGTTGGGTTATAATTGACCACATGTTTTTAGTTAGATAAGTCGTAAAAACATATGTTTTTGTTCTTGGTTTATAATTTTTTACAACTTTTTAGTGAGATAAGTCATGAAAACATATGTTTTTGTTCTTGGGTTAGAATTTATTATATGTTATTTGGTAAGATGAGTTGTGAAAAAACATGAATTGTTACATAAAACATCTGTTATATGAGTTTTTCAAACTTTGCAACATTAATTTCATCTTAAAATAACATGGAGAGGGGAGAGGAGAGGAGAGTGGAGATGAATGCAAAAGATGGTGGGTAAACCTGTAATTTGTATTCTTAAAGCTTGGATCTCTGAGTTATACAAAACAAATTTTCAACCTATAACAAAAACCCAAAACCAAAAGTGTTTCTACCAAAGTCAAACAATTTATTGACTTACTTTCTTTTTAAAGAAGTAAAGAAGTCAATAAATTATTGAGAGAATTACACGAATTGTCCTTTAGTTATTACTGAAATTGCATCCTTTGTTCTTTATGGAAATTTTTCACTCCTTATATTCTTTATTTTATCAATTTGTTACACCCTATGTCCTTTAGACCAAACCCAGTTAAAAATCTCGGTTAAGTCAGACATGTGCCCCTCACGTGAGGGGCAAACATGTCATTTCACCCTGGATCTCTCTTCTTCCTCAGTTTGCAGCCATCACTCTTCCACTCTCCCTCTCAAAAACCTAAGTCCCCCTTCTCTCTACTCTCTCTCTAAACAACTCCCTCTCTAATTACCACCAGTGACCATCACACTATTGCACCTACCACCGACCAACCACAATCATAATATCCCATTAGCAACGACGGTTCAACCACCACCAACTGTAATTACCACCGGAGACCATCACACCATTCACCATCTGCGACTGTAATCACCACGGAGACCATCCACTATCACAAACAACTGTTCGCGACTGTAATCACTGTCGGTGACCATCACATTGTTCACCACCGAATTAGCAAACGGAAAACCACCCACCACTGATAAACTGCCATCACCTTTCACCTTCATCGAAACCTCCAATCCATAAACTTTTGTTACGCATTCATTACGTTCATACTGATTTGAAACGTTGGTTATAGATCCGTCAGTTACGGTGTTGGATTGTGAATGTAGTTCGGATCTAATGCGTTTAACAATTGTGAATGTTGACGGAGGTGGATGGGCGTCGTTCGGTTGACGGAGAAGAGTGAAGTACCGGCGCCGGTCACCGGAGCTGGTGACCGTCTGGTTTATTCTGCTGTTGATACACACACATTAGGTGTGTATTTGTGTTGTTGTGTTTGCAGAAGTAGGGGTGTTTGGTAATAGGTATAAGGGGGATAAAGGGTTTAGACATCATCATCATCATCATCATCATTATTATTATTATTATTATTATTATTATTATTATTATTATTATTATTATTATTATTACACAAATTGTCCTTTAATGAGGGTGAAACAAATTGATAAAATAAAGGATATAAGGAGTGAAAAATTTCCATAAGGACAGAGGATGCAATTTCAGTAATAATTAAAGGACAATTTGTGTAATTCTCTCTAAATTATTTTTCAAGTTAATCCCAAACATACTGTTTTTGTTAATGGCAAGGAACGACGTGCCAACCACCGTGACACCGGGCGTTGTGGTCAAGGTCGACTACTCGATCGCCGCCAGCCCCTTGGCTCTCCCAGATTTACAAAAAACCAACCTCCACCCGCCCGAAGACACGACAGTGGAATAATCGGTAAACCTAACCTCCCATCCAAGTCGAACCCGTATTCGCTCTTCATCTGAACGCCACATAAAATATGGCGAAAAGTGAAAATTGAACCTGGATCGCAAAAAACACTAAGTCTTTCTCCAACTACTCTACCAATACCTGATTGGCTTCTTGTTTTAAGGTTATTTAAATGTGATAATCCTTTTAGTAACAATAAATAAATAAAACATATGTAAAGAAGGACATGAAGGCCAAACAAATCAAGTTGCGAGGTCTTCGGTTCAATGAATGAAAGAGAAGAAAAAAGAACCCACCCTTCTAGATGAAGTGATGAACGCCAATCCATCCTTTAAGGTAAACTGGTATTTGATTTGCGAGCGTTCCTCACAGACATGTATCTAACATGATAAGAATAAATTTGATTGTGAAAAAAAAAAGCAACCCGTGCCTAAAAATGCATAAAAAAGATTGTGCCTAAAAATAAGCACGTAAGGAAATCGTTTTTTCTTAAAAGAATTAAAATATGGGGTAAATTTACGAAAACATATTATTTTTAACCAAACTAATTTTCGAGAACGTTATGTCGAACGTGATTATAAACTGTCTAGTCGAACCCTGAAAGTGAATTTCTACCGCTTCCGTCAAAACTTGATATGGTACCGACACCTACATAACAATAACCACGTGACGAAGTCTTTATTTTAGTGAATACGATGTGAACCTTAAACATTTGAAACTAAAAGGGTCTAAATGACATTTTATAAAGTTGTTATAAACTAAAGGGGGTAAAAGTGTAATATTTGGTTTTTATTTGTGGGTGGCAAAGTCCACCAATAACAGTGGCAACCGATTTTCTGCAATAAAATATTATAGGGTGTCGATGAAGCCTAGCTCAATTGGTGAAAATTGGAGGAGCTAGAGTGGAGGTTGAGGGTTCGATTGTTGTCGGAGCCATATTTACCACATGTGGGGGTTCCACCTGGGAGATCCCCAATCCAAATGGGATGAGTAATCAGTGTAGGCTGGCCCAGGGTGTTAGCCGGAGCTCCACCGGTTGCACCACTTGCCGTTAAAAAAAATAATATTATAGGGTATTTCTATATATGAATTTCTCTATTAATATTTTTTTATTTTAATAATATTTGATTTTTGTTTTTTCTTCGATGACATAGGTTCTTGGGGTGTGTTTGGCAAAACCAGCTGGTGGCTGGTATCTGGTAGCTGGAAGCTGTAGCTTTTAAATATATTTTAGTGCTTGGCAAAGTAGCTTGAGCTTTTATTAAAATGAATAAAATGACCAAAATAGGCATAATAAAAAGCTTGTAAGGAATGTTTTTATTTTAGTCTTATAATAGAATGGGTATTATGTCATTTACTCATTAAAAGCTTGTGGCTAGTAGGAGCTTTTTCTTAAACGCTAGTACCACTAGCTTTTCAATACAGAGCTTTTTTCTCCTAACCTAAAAGCTTCAAGCTCTTTCAACCAAGACTTTTTATTAAGTAAGAGTTTTTTCTTAAAAGTTTGAGAGTGAATTATTATTTGCGTCCCTGTGTTATAGTGGTTTTAACTACTTGAGTCCAAAACTTTAACTACATGCGTCCCTGAATGGAAATTAATTAACCTATTGAGTCCAAATTTGTAACTCCGTTAACCGAACCTGTTAAATCTATATGAAATTACAAAATTGCCCCCATTAATAAAATATAATTTCACCCATATACACACATAAATGTAATCTTTATATCTATCCATCCATTCATTCATCTCTCTCTCTATCTTCAGATTTGATCACTCCCCATCTTCCTCATCTCTCTTTCTCTCTCATCCAAACCTTCCAATTCTTCTCAACATAACCATCATCACAGTAGCACCACCACAACCATACAACACCACTACCAACACTATCACCTTCCTTTTCTTTCATTTAGTGCACACACACATACCCTCTTTCTGTCACATGCACACATACACCAGCAAAAATATCCACATACCCAATTTTCTCTCTACTATTCTTCCTCTACAAGTTACACACACCAACACATAATATCAATACCAGGAGATTAGAGAGAGAAGGGGAGAGAGAAAAAAGAGAGAGAATGATTAAAGAAGGAAGAGACCGATTGTGGCCTTTGGCCGGACAACCTGTTCTGATGACTAAGGCGAGGATGTTAAATGATGATTGATTGTTGGGTGGTGGTGTTACGCGACGGTCAAATGTGTACAGGGGTTGTCAACCATAGTCAACAATGTTTATAGGCTATAGAGGGTTTCAATTAAACTTGAGGCGTTTGAGTGACAACCGGTTAAGGGGTTGATGGTGGGATTATTGAGGGCTTTGTGTGTCGGGTCAGGTGGGATTGGGGATTCAATCGGTTTAATGATTGGGGGATGGAAGGAGGATCAGATGGTGTGGTGTGATTGGTGCCTTTGCAGTTCGGTGGTGGGGTGGTGCAGTGTGGCGGTGGTGGTGGTGTAGTGCGGCGGTGGTGGTCGTGTGTCAGGGTTGAAAAATACCTTGTGCATATAGGCTTGTACATTTGGTGTAAATGACAGAAATGCCCTTCAACTTAACAGACCTTTCTAACGACGTTAGTAATATGGACTCAATAGGTTAGTTACTTTCCAACCGGGACTCAAGTAGTTAAAGTTTTGGACTTTGGATTCAAGTAGTTAAAACCACTATAACACAGGGACGCAATAGTAATTCACTCAAAGTTTGAAGCTCCTAAAAGATCTTAAAGCTCATTGCCAAACGTATCATTGGCTTAAACACAAAATACGTAGTTGTGTTTGATTTTATAAGTTTTATTTAAATGGGGTTTTTGTGTTTGATTTTACAAATTTTATTGAAATATGGCTGTGTTTGACATAGTCTTTGATAGTATCGTAGGCTAGATCTAAGTGTTTATGCATAATGACACCGATATGAATGAAACCGATACCAACTTTGATACAAATATTAGTATTAGTATTAGTATTATTGGAATCTGTATCGGTATATACTATAAAAGATTTACGCTTTTAACCTATTTAGTTTTTATTACTTGATTTCCTCTAATAACTCGTGCTCATTATCTTTCTTTACAAAAAAACGGTATATGCGACTGTGTTTAATATTTTTTTCCCGTTGTTCCTATATAAACTTTGTTGAAAAAAAAGTTTCATTCAAACTAAAACTGTGATGAACAGAATGATGTCAACATTGGTGCTGATGTAGCTATTATCACGACACCGGTATTCATTTTTATGGTTTTTAATGTAAAAAATATTGCTTTCTTTATATCATGACTTTGAACCGGGTGCCGGTACCATATTGATACCGTAGTGAAATGAATCGGTACCGACCGAATTCCTAGGCATAAAGAATCGAACATGTATCGACCGACTTTTCGCGGAATCGTGTGGACAAAATTTTCTAGTTATATATATATTGTTAATGTTAAGGTTGGTGAAGAATAGCTAAATTGTTTCTTTTATATTGTAGTTATTTTTATTTAACTAGTGTGGAACCCGCGCGTTGTAGCGGGGATCGACATTACGTGCGGGAATATAATTCAAGCCTTAGAACGAAAAAAATCAAGTATAAGATGTATATATGTAGATATATGATGGTCAAATGATTAGAAAAAAATATGAAATAGTCAAAATGAGTCAACATAACAAATAATAAAGTGGTTAAACGGGGTAAGCAAAAAGGCATATGCATTCTATACACATTCCGACGCAACAAAATGGTTAGTGGAGTATTGAGTAATGTAGAAAGCAAAAATTTTTAAGGTAAAAAAAACAAAAAAGGCTTAGTCTCCTTTAATCTAGAAGCTTTCGTCCATAATTCATATGATACAACTTTTAGAGGATAATGCATAATGTTGTTGTGTAATTGAACATACCTAACCTTATAATTCATGATTGATATAATAATCTAATTCTTCGACTGTAAATCATTTCTAAAGTTACACGTGAGATGAGAAATTAGTGCGCGTTACTCGTCTTGAGGATTTTAAGCATTCGGTTTTCGTAGAATTTCTGCAAGAACTGGATCTCATACTTGCCTGCTGCTATTGGCAATGAATACAAATGTTTATCCAACTTTTCTTTAGCCAAATCGCCGCTATATAGAAACTCCAGTAAAGATTCAACCTCTTCATGATTTAGTTCAAAGAGGGTAATACTGTCATTTGGTGCAGCTTTGGATCCATCAGAATCTAGCATGTTTCTAAATATGTTCGTCCTTATTTCCTACATTTTGACAATTAAAGAAACTAATATATAAAAAATAAAAAATACCATCTTTATATATTGTTATCGTGTTATATTTGCAAAATCATTTTTAGAATATTCGTTAAAGATTTTGTAAATTTTTTAGATTTTCTTAAAGTTAAAAATACATACCAGTAATGCTCTGTTTGCAGGTATGGAGGGAGCATCATCACCAGGTTTAATAAGAATGTCTGTATGAATTTGGTCTCTAAATGCAACTTTAAAACCACTTAGAAATACCAACTTTTGGTTCATTTCGTCTTCCAACTTCTTCATCTCCATTAACCATTTTAAAGAACTCATGAATCCTTGAAAATTTTCAGGATTTTCTTCATTTTTTCGCCAACTAATTGTCTGTCTTTATTTTTAAATAAGTTGTTATAATAATGATGGATAGTGCCCGTCAAAAGGCAATCTGAAAAGGGACTTACATAAAGACAACATCATAAGTTTTGTGTGTAAAAAAGTACACATACACTACAAGAAAACTGTAGTTTGCGACTGTGATCGTCAAACTTAACGTAACGCAGGATTCTGCCCACTAACCCACTCATCCCAGTAGCAAGGGCATCAAACGACATATAGATATGAAGTTATAATAGAACAATATATAGTAAAAAAAACAAACCTCCGGACCTAAACTAACAGTTCCGGCGATGGTGGCGGCCATGGCCGGAAAATTGAAGGTCGCTAAAACTCTGGAATTAGACAGACGCTACCACTTTCGAAACCCATCTTCGTCCCCAGTGTCCCCCTCCTCCTCCTCTCTCTCTTTCTCATATATCTGCTAGTATAAACTAAAAGGCATGAGAAGCAGACGCGGGTTCTTATTCCCATATGATGAGATGAATGCTAAACATTTTTACCAAATACAAGTTCATCTTTTTAAAGGCATGATGAAGATCAAATAAAGGGATGGAGGATACCATTTAATTGATGAATTGAATGCCAATTATCGGTTTTGACTTATGAACTAAGAGGTTGGGGGTTAGAAAAGATTGGTTATAAAGTGGGATATTGAACTGTCACTAACATTAAAACACCTATTAACTTATGCATATAGAAGGTTAAAATCAATTAAACGTGCAAAATACGGATTTACCCTTTTACAAATGCATCAAAGGTACTTTGAGCAATTAAACTTGTAATTTCTTAATTTTACCATGTATCCTTCTCTCATGCTTTATAATATAGTATAGATTATTATTCTCTCCGTCCCAATTTAAATGTCCTACTTTCCTTTTTTGTTTGTCCAAAATTAAATGTCTCTTTCCAAAAATAGAAATGTAATTTCCAGTTTTGTGCATAAAAGACAAAACACAATCACCACTTTTAAGGATATTATTGTCATTTTACCACATACAAACAAAATATTTCTTAAAATGTGTGTTTTTTGAACTGGGACATTTAAATTGGGACGGAGGGAGTATATAATTATTTTGAGCGTATATATATATATTTTTTCGTTGATAACTTTTAATAGACTATGTTTTATACAATTATGAGTATTTTGTTGAGACGCGCTTATTTTTCTACTTTTAGATATAGATTTACAGAAAATCGAGTTGTAAATAGTAATTTACAATTGATTGAAGAAAAAACATATACACACATTATAAAAGTAGTCTCACGGTTTGGTTTAGTTTTTTTTATATATAAAGTGGCGAAATTTATTTTTTCGTTATCTTAGTAATCTAATATAACGTTTTATAAAATTCTGAATATACCAAATGAATTTCTGGCATTGACTTGGAACGAAGATATTCTAAAACTTGTAGGTCGTTGCCTAGTTGTAATGATATATAATTAGAGGTGCACAAAAAAACCGGAACCGAAAAAAAAACCTAGAACCGGGTATTAAAAAAACCTGAACCGGGTATATCCGAAACCGTACCCGATCCTACCCGCCGGGTACGCATAGGGTATAGATTTCTATGTAAAAAACCGGACCCGATTTATACCCGGTTTTTTAAAATACCCGGAACCGGGTTGTACCTAGAACCGGGTTTTTCGAATACCTGGCACTGGGTTTTCCGAATACCCGAAACTGGGTTTTCTGAATACTCAAAAATATGGGTCAAGCGACGGGACTATTTGGCATTTTGATGTTAAGGCGCAACCGGGTATTAAAAAATCAGAACCGGGTTTTCCGAATACTCAAAAAGTATACTTAAAGAATTCTATAACCGCGTTATAATCATCTAAGTCGCACTACCCTTTGACGTGATTGTATAAAAAGAATCAATACCCGATATACCCGGGTTTTTTCAATACCCAGTGTACCCGATTTTTTTCAATACCCGATATACCTGAAACCGGTCCCATACCCGGAACCGGGTATTGAAAAAAACCTGAACTGGGTATTGAAAAACCGGAACCGGTATACCGGGTATGGTTTTTTATGCTAGGAACCGGAACCAGAACTGGAACCGGTTCTTTCAGTACCCGGTCGAAGTAATACCCGACCATACCCGGAACCGGTTCCATACCCGGAACCGGGTATTAAAAAAACCCGATTTGTACACCTAATATAATACTTGCGGTGGGGCTACAGTGCTACAGATCAAAGCCCAACAACTTTAAAACATATTTCTTCATTCATATTTTCATCTCATGGGCTGTTTAATGAATTTTGTGAGTTCTTGGGCTGCTTATCCAATTCCTTTTAAATTCATCTCATGGGCTAGATTAGTATATAATACATCATGATCACGGTGATTCACCACATTGAATCGAACCAGTTAGCCTCACTTAGTTTCAACTCATTCAGATTTTAACTGAGTTATATATTAACTCAATGACCCTTTTTACTATATAATTGTTCACTTTCAATTCAAATATATCAGTTGATGATAGTGATTTACTTTGCATGAACTAATTTCCAACTTATACGTCTCGAGCACCAAGCCACCAATCACAAAATAAGCAGATTCCGTATCTGTTCCATTTAGAGATACATTAATCATTTCAGCTCGGTTTTTCATAACCTACAAAATTATAGAAACAAGTAAAAGTAATGTGCATTTTACAATAACTAGCAGGGTGTTCGTGTAATGCGGTGAGGAACACATATACTTTTAAGGGTGTACAATGTTCGGTTTAATTTAGTTATTAGTCTCAACCGAAATCAAAGTCATCGGTTAATCTATCTTGTAACCAATCGGTCTATTGGTTCAGTTTATTTTTTAAGATTGTCGGTTTTTAGTTTGATTCAATTAATTTTTGTTAATAACCAAACTAAACTTTGGCTAAATTTTTTTGCTTATAAATACATGAAATTGGGGTATAAGTACATGAAATTGAGGTATAACAACTAAGAATATATACGAATATATGAATTGTTTAGTTAGTTTCGGTTAACTAAGGGTAAAAAAGCAATAACCTATATTAAGTTAATTAGGTTTTTGGTTAATTCGATTTTCAATTGATTTGATATGTTCTTTGTTCTTTGGTTTCTTCTGTTTTCAGTTATTGTTCACCCCTAGATATTTTTAATCATGTAACACATCAATTTTCTAAAACTAAAAAATAATAGCAATACCTATACTCAAATTAAAGATAATAAAATGCTCGTTTTTATGTACATTTTTTTTAAAAAGATTAACCTGTAAATTACGGCCGTTTAAAAAGATTCCCCAGAGTGAACTCCTCTTGCTCAGATCTTGTATGGGAGTCGCTAAGTTGCTTTTTGGTTTGCGGACCTGCCAACCCGCCATGATGGATGAAGCGATATCATGTTTTGACAATGGTTTGCGGGAAGCCATTGAAGACATAGTGGTATGTGGGGGTCCGTTCTTTGGCGATCTACAGTGGCGACTAGCTTCCTTGCCGATGCGTTTGGGAGGATTAGGGCTTCTCTCAGCAAAGGATGTTGGGGTGTATGCTTTTGTGGCATCCCGAGCTCAGTCTTGGAATCTCCAAGACCACATCTTAAGGAATAGCGGGGTTGTCGACGTGGACTTGGACTACGTGCAGGCCCTTGAAAGGATAAATGACTATCTCCCAGGTTTTGATATTGGCGGTTTTTCTAACAAGGACACCGCCCCCCCAAAGCCTCAAAAAACTTTGGCGAATGCCCTTTTTGGCAAAATCGCACAGAGCCTGGGTGAAGCTTTTGATCTGTCTTCCCGCCAAAAGGCAGTTATTGCATGCTTGCAAAGCCCCCATGCCCAGATTTCCTAAATGTTATCCCGATCGAAGGTTTGGGCCAAACCATGTCTGGGTTGAATATAGGGCAATTCTCAAATACCGATTGATGATCCCCATGTACCATGAAGATGAAGTCTGCCCGATCTGCCGTAAGGAACGCTTGGACAAATACGGGGAACACGCGGTTCACTGTAAGGAGTTGCCTGGTTTCAAATATAGGCATGACTGGGTCCGGGACGTTCTTTAGGATATTTTAAGAAGGGCCGGATCTCAGCCAAAAAGGAGGCGCCTGTGAATTTCCTCTCGGACCCCGCAGAAGGGAGATCCACCCTACGTCCAGCAGACTTGCTTGTCTTTGGGTGGGCCGGGGGGAAACACGCTTGTGTCGACCTAACAGGTGTATCTCCCCTGGTTGGTTTGAGGGATAATGGTTTTGTAGTTGGCCAAGCGGTGCGGAAAGCAGAGGTGAAGAAAGTTGAGAAACATGCTAAAGCTTGTGAGGAGAACCAACACGTTTTCGTACCCCTGGCACCGGAAGCCATCCGTTTCCTGACCAGAGTCCAACGGTTATTCATAGCAATGTCTCGGCGCCATGAGGGCATGGGTTCGTTTCTAGCAGGTTAGGGTTTGCCATTCAGAAGGGGTTGGCGCACAGCTTGTTGCCCGCCTGCCCGCTATCTTGATGTAATTTTTCACGGTTATGTGTTTAATGGATTAGTTGATTTGAAATAAGAAGAAAAACATGTACCTATTATTTAAATAAGTAAACAGTTAGTAAGTTGAGGGAATTAAAATGTAAAAGTCTTTAAAAGACTAAAAGACTATTCTACACTTAATTTAGGGTTGTATCTTATTCATTAAAGTAAAAAAATGTTCTTAACTTTTGGGTATTTTAAAATACTTTTGTGAAATGCATTTATATATTATTAACTTATGCATTGTATATTTATGAACACAATAGATCCGCACTGTCTCATACATTAACAAATTTAAAGAAACAAATGTTTTGAACATACTCGTTTGCAATCAAAAAAACCACCATAAACTCTTGATTGACACCCCGTACGAGGTGTAACACCTCGAAAAAACTTATGTTTATATTAACCTTGTTAATTGAACATTAATCGGATTTTTGTTTTAATTTATATAATACTAAAACCAAAGCATTTGTGCAATGCTTGATTGTACTTTATGCTTTAGAGGTGTTTTGTGCATAAGATATTTGTACTTATAGCTTTGTGGGTTATACCAACTAATTTATAATTCTTTTTTATTTTTTTATCTTTATTTTTTATACTTTTAACCCAAAGTTTTGTATATTTTACAATTTAACCCCAAATTTTTTTTACTTTCAACTTTAATTCCTAATACTTTTCATCTTTTATATTTTTCGTTTCGGTTTAAATTTTGCGAGTTAACACGCGGTAAGGCGCATGTGGTTTAGTGCTTTTACGTCTATTTTTCCATTCAAAATCATCTAATTAGCAAAGCTTTTATGCATTGAGGGGTTGTACTCTATGCATTGGGAGTTTAAAAAACAACTCATTGTGGTTTCTTATTGGTCTACATACTCCCATGGTCCCTACCACTAGAGGTGCACAAACCGGGTTTTTTCTAATACCCGGTTCCGGGTATGGAACCGGTTCCGGGTAGGGTCGGGAATTACTTTGACCAGGTATTAAAGGAACCGATTCCAGTTCCGGTTTCGGTAATACTCTAATTACCAAAACTTTTTGTGCTTAGAGGGGTTGTACCCTATGCGAACCGGTTCCGGGTAGGGTCGAGAATTACTTTAACCAGGTATTGAAGGAACCGATTCAAGTTCCGGTTTCGGTAATACTCTAATTACCAAAACTTTTGTGTGCTTAGAGGGGTTGTACCATATGCTTAGGGGGTTTTTCAACAAAAAAATTGATGTTACCCTTTTAGCCCAAATGTTTTTCTTTTTTACCTTTAACACAAATATTTTCATCTTTTACAATTTAACACCAACAATTTTGATTTTCCACTTCTAACCCAAAACTTCTCATTTTTTTTTACTTTTAATGCTAAGATTTTCATCTTTTACAATTTAACCCTAACACTTTTTTTCTTTTAACTTTGGTCCCACATAATTTTCATCTTACGCGATTTTTTTCGTTTTAAGTTCCGTTCTAAATTTTGCGAGTTATAACAAGTTCGTCGCAATGCGCGGGGTCCTAGACCGACTTAGTTACTTCACTTTAACCATAGTTATTAAAATTCATGGATTTTGTGCCTTTGACATTAACACGTCGCAACGAGCGTGCGTGGTTTTAAGATTTTACGCCTTCTTTTCATTCGGTGTTATTTTTTTTTTATTGTACTTTTATGAGGTTTTTTTTGGGTCGCCGATGGTGGTGTGACATTAGTGCTAATTGGCATGGTTTTACACCCCCGCCGCAACGCACGGGGGCTTAATACTAGTTATAACTAATAACCAACAAGTAAAGGGACCAATTATGCCATTACCTCAAAGTGATTAGAGGGGCTTAATGTGTCAAGAAGGAGGAGATCAATCTCACAATCTGGAAATCGATCTCCACCCTCAACACACACATAAAACACACACACAACTTGATCAGGCACAAATCTAGGTCAATCCAGCACCAAATCTTGTGTTTCATCCTGCATGAGCTTTATTTTAGTCATCTAGGAGTGATTACATCTCTAGGTAAACTTCAATTTCGTTTATATGATGTGGGATGGTTGTATTGGTGATGGGTAGGGTGCAAACGAGCCGAGCCGCTCGCGAGCTACTCGAGCTCGGCTCGGTAAAAAGCTCGAAACGAGCCGAGCCTTATCGAGCTCGAGCCGAGCTTGAGCCTAAAATAAAGCTCGTTTATTTATCGAGCCCGAGCTCGAGCCTGACACATGAAGCTCGTTAGGCTCGTCGAGCCTTATCGAGCTTAGTGTATTATTATTTTTTTAAAAATATTTAATAATATTTACCATTTGTTTAAAGTTTTAGTAAACGAGCTCGAGTTCGAGCCTCACTTATCGAGCTCAGGAGCCAAAACGAACTATTATTTATATTATTTTTATTTAAATTTAATATATAATTAATAGATAATAACGAGCCGAGCCCGAGCCGAGCTCGAGCTTGAGAAGTTACAAACGAGCCGAGCTCGGCCTCGGCTCAGCTCGTTTGCACCCCTAGTGATGGGTAATGTAATTAAGATTGTTGTTTTTTTGTAAAAGTATTGATTAAAGAGGGTAACCCTAGTGCAAGGGACCTCAAAACAATATGATTTCAGATTATAATATGAATGCAGCTCTAAAATGGTGTGATTCATGAAGGGTTTTGTAGATTGGGTGTTTAACCTAGACATTCTTGATAAAACATTGTAATGAGAAGCTTAATTTGAAACCTAGTTGTTGAATTACAAAACCTTGACTATGAAATTAATAAAATTTATGTGATTGGTGACTTGTGTAAACCTTGAGATCAAATTGGGTGTAATTCTCATGGTCTAGATGACCTACGCTCAATGCTTATAAAATCTCACCCACCAAGCGTTCGATAAAATGTCTAAGTGAACAATTTTGGATAAAAGAAACCTAGAAATTGAAATTGGTATGGTGAGATGTGATAAAAGGTGGAATGACCATGTATGACCTTGAAATGTGGACTCTAACATTGTAAATGGTCAAATCAATCTCTAGGTTATAAAGGCGAGGCTTTGGAAGGCCAAAGGTCGAAGCAAGCACGATGGAAAGAACACACTTGAAGGTAAGTCCTTCTAGGACTCAAGAACTCATAGCGTATGATTAATTTGCTTAAACTATTGTTTAGTGTTAAAATTGAGAAATGATTGATGTGAATTATGAAAGCTAGTAGCACTTTGGGTAGCTAAACGCTTGGATAGGCGTATCAGTTTAGAAGGAAAATTTAACTTGAAAGCGATAATAACATTTAGTCTTGGGAATAGAATGAAATCTCATACATAGTTGTCATAGTTTAGGCAAAATGGCCGGAGAGGTCTTAATTGGGTACTAAGGTATGTCTTAGTCCAAATTCCTAAACGGGTCAATTCGGGTGGGTGTGAATCTTGTTGTTATAAGGAAATTGTAAGCATAGAATCTTGGGTGTTCAAGGGCTTCCAAGTACCATATTTAGATGTTCACTTGAGTTCCAGAATAGCTTGGAACTCCACCCCTTGATGCCCTCAAAACTAGAGGTTTGGTGCAGGTTTTCGATGGCCAAAAAGGCCCACATAGAACCTTCCAGTCGTAACCTACGGCTAGAAGCCGTAAGCTACGGCCAAACATCAGCAAATGGGACGAATGTGGCCACCGTAGCCTACGGGTGGTGGCCGTAGGCTACGGCCTTCGTCCCTCATTCGATCTGCAGCAGCCGTAGCCTACGGCTACTGAGCCGTAGGCTACGGCGGAGTTTTCTCCCCTCCATTTTGTGTGTTGTTCTTTGATTCTAACATATGTTTAACCCCCCCCCCCCCCCCCCATAACGTGTATTAATCTTGTGTTGAATTCTTAGGTGATGCTCTCGACCCCCGGGAAAAGATCAAATGCCACTTTTGAAGAACCGAACGCCAACTCAAAATTCGCTTCCGCATATCCTTTATATTGTAATTGAAATTGGCGACCTTTTTGGTTATCGAACTTGGACATGTTGCTTAGGAAGTGGTTACTTGGATGTGTAATCGCTTAGGGATCAAAACAAAATTTCATGAACACTTGGATCTTTCGACATGTGGCTTTTGGAAATTTTATATTTTTCTATTTCGCAAATTAAATTTGCCATATTTGGTCTAATTATTAGTGTAAAACTCGTTTATTTGGAATGGGTCTTACACGAGGCTGGTAAAGCGAAGCAACCTTCTCCTCCTCTTCTATGATTAAGTTTCAAGTGAAGATTAGGATTCCAATAATTAATGTTTCCCCGACCAAATGGCCCACCACAACCATTGATGTTCAATCTAGTTGTGTGAGGTTGTCTATAGAAATTGGTCTTCGTTCTTGTGGAATAGAATCAGTTAAACTAGTCTTGCTACCACATAAAACAAATCGATGCACCTGGAACTCGGGATAGTTTGAGAGGCTAGGGTTTCTTTGATGTTTGGTGATACGATTATAAAATAATTGCGTGGTGGGGGTTGCGTGTTTTCTTTTTGTTTCTAATCTGAAGTGTCTATGGGTAATTTTGCATCTACTTAACAATTTTTTTAACAAACATCCACCCTAATGACGAAATGAGTCGTGACTTAAAAATAGATGGATGATATGTGTAATTTCTGATATCTAGGTCGAAAAGTAAAATTTTGCCAAAGCATAGTGACAATTCGTGTAATTTAAAAGATAGGAATAAAAGAAAATGAAGGGAAAGAGCAAACAATACAACAAACAACCATATTGCCAATGCCATGTTTTCTGGTCCAACAATAGGAGTATCTTTTCAATTGAACAATAACCCCATCATCACAATGGATGCCACAACTCCATTGAGAGCTTCCACCCTTGTTTGCACTCGTAAGTAGAGGTGCACAAATCGGGTTTTTTTTAATACCCGGTTCCGGGTATGGTCGAGTATTACTTCGACCGGGTATTGAAAGAACTGGTTCCAGTTCCGGTTCCGGTTCCTAGCCTAAAAAACCATACCCGGTATACCGGTTCCGGCTTTTCAATACCCGGTTCCAGTTTTTTCAATACCGGTTCCGGGTATGGAACCGGTTTCGGGTATATCGGGTATGGGAAAAAATCGGCTACACTGGGTATTGAAAAAACCCGGGTATATCGGGTATTGAATTCTTTTTATACAATCACGTCGAAGGGTAGTGCGACTTAGATGATTATACGCAGTTATAGAATTCTTTGAGTATACTTTTTGAATATTTGGAAAACCCGGTTCCGATTTTCTAATACCCGGTTCCGCCTCAACATCAAAATGCCAAATAGTCCCGTCACTTGACACATACTTTTTGAGTATTCGAAAAACCCGGTTTCGGGTATTCGGAAAACCCGGTGCCGGGTATTCAAAAAAACCGGTTCCGGGTACAACCCGATTCCGGGTATTTAAAAAAAACGGGTAGAAACCGGGTATAAATCGGGTCCGTTTTTTTTACATAGAAATCTATACCCTATGCGTACCCGGGGTCGGGTCGGGGGACGGTTCCAGGTATACCCGGTTCCGGTTTTTTTAATACCCAGTTCCGGTTTTTTTTTCGGTTCCAATTCCGGTTCCGGTTTTTTTGTGCACCTCTACTCGTAAGTACCCTCTAAACTCTGTTCGAACATCTAAAACAAATTTTAAACTTGATTTTGTTTTTTTTAATTGGTCTCCAGCGAACCAAAGCATATGTGGAGAAAAGGGTATCACCACTTAAAGGGTGTGACTTGTTTAAAACTTTAGTGTTCCTTCTCCGAGTATCCTTTCTAGAATGTCAATCGTGTTGAGTTGTGCATTTTGGGTTGAATTGTTTTACATGAACATAACCCCTAATGTTATTTGTGTTACAAACATTAACCCTACCATACACACTTAGTATTTGTGTAACCCGAATACAATATGTTTAACCCATTTGTACATATGTGTCAAACAAGCTGAGAGGTAGTATTTAAGCTGTAAGCGTGTTTTATCTGAGTGAAACTGATTGTCTAGAATATGCCCCTCTTAATTAACATGTCTAATCCATTACCCAATACATATGTAGAAAAAGTTAAGCACAAAGCCTATTTTGATCATGTCTGAAAATGTCAAATCACCGTTATTCATTTATTTTTTCCTTGCCTTGTTTCATGCGATCTGGATCCGTACTCGGCCTGCCTAGTGTTACCACCAGCCCATTTTAATATATCCAACCCAAACGCTTTTTAATTTGTTTTATTTCTTTATCAAATGGTTTGTTAATAATTTAAGTTATGTAGAGTTTAGAAATTTGTCATTTTAATAAAAAAAACAGATTTACAATAATTAGTAGTTAAATAATAATAAAAACTTCTTTAAGTATATTATAAAAATATTTTATCAAGTTCTAGAAATTTAAATAATTAAAATTCTTTAAGTAACCTTTATTTAAAGTTTAACAACTAATTATTTTACTTTGGATTCCAATTAGAAATTTCCTAAATTGTATTATATAAACTAGGTTTAGTGATAGCTAAATTAATTATATGATTGGGATAAAATGGTTTATTAAAGTTAATAACTAGTAATTAAATTGTGTATTACATTTTGTAATAATTTTGATAAAGTAATTGAAAGGACATGTTGAAATATCTCATCTCATGAATCTTAACAAATATTTTGAAGAAAATTCATCAACTATAGTTCTTTAGGTATAATATGATTACACAAATAAATTAATTAAGTAAGAAGATTTTGTTAAAGGTTATTATTTAAATTGTGAACTATTATATTTTTTAAATGATTTAAGATGTTCCTGAGTTTTGAAAACGGTCGGATTAGTGATCAATAAGATGACTGTTTCATAACCGTCTCGACTAAGAAAACACTACGAATGCCCAAGAGTTCGAAAAAGATTTTGAACCAAAGAAGAACCAACCATCACTTTAAAACGACATATGTAAAGTGATATTTAAAAGTTATATATACTTAATTAACATTTTAGTATTATTTTTTAATCATTTATTTATAGGCACCACTAAGACAAAGATGAAAAGCAAAAAATGACCAAAAGATGGAAGCTTCACTTGGGTGGGAATAAAGGTGTAAATTCCGGTTCAATGGTGGTTAATGTAGTACAATGTCTCCACATTGTTTTGCTGTTGCCATGTAGTGGTTGTGGATGATTATTATGAATGGTACAAAATGATATTAAATGACCACAATGTCCACCAAATAAACTCAAAGTGGCAAAACATGGGAACGAAGATTAAATGAGGCGACGGGATCTGCTACAAGAGATTAACGGGAAAACGAATGGGCAATCGAAGAGAGATACATTGACTGAGTTTTTAACAGAGCATCAAGGGAAGAAAAAAAAATCAACCCTATAGCCGATTGAGATGTTGTTAGTGTTGGGATTCATACACGTGATTTTAATGTACAATACAAAAATAGAAGCGTGTGTACAAACCGATCCAAACCAAAACTTTGGATTGCTCAACAGGAACCTAGTTGCAAACCAAATAAACATATATTTTCGTGAAACACGGCTAACCAAGTTGTAACACTTTGATTTAATGAACAGGTCGCTAGATCCAGTCACGCCAATCTTGAACACCTTCGAATTTTATTAGAGAAACAATCTAGAAAAATTTTGTAGTTTTACAAATGTTTGGATACTATGCCAAAATCAACAAGTTAAAGGTGGTTAATATAGTTACAAATGTCCAAAATAAGTTAAGGGGTTATTTGGTCATTTCATCATAGTTAATATGTGAGAAGGCTTATAACTTCTAGTCACCAATTCACTACTCGTGAAACTTCAGGAGACCACAGTTGACAATATGAAACTAAGTTCGTTAGCTCAGATGTCAGGTCGTTATAAGGAGATTCAATAAGTAATTAGGGCTAGAAAATTTTCTTTGATTTCTCAATCATTTTCGTTCATTCTAGTTTCTTTGTTTTCGTTTGGTTTGACTTAATAAAAGCCCTGATCGAATTTTAAACAATCTTGTTTCTTGTTCTTTGGTTAGTGTTTGATTATAGTGTCTTTGTGCTAATTGAATTTTGAATTTCGTGTTATTTTCTCAACAAGTAGTATCAGAGCCTCGTTTCTCAAGACTCTTGAAGACTGTGTATTTGTAATATCAATAATCAAAATAATGGTGTCCATGAAATATGACTTAGAAAGTTTGATGGCAGAAATGATTTTGGGTTGTGGAGAGTTGAGAAAAGAGCTCTGTTGTTCATCAAGGGGTAGTAGATGCATTGTCGGGTGAAGCAAACATGCCAGAAGCACTGAATGAAAAGGAGAAGAAAGATATATTGGAAAAGGCACATAGTGCAATTATTCTAAGTTTGGGAGATAAAGTTTGGAGAGAAGTTTCCAAAGACACATCTGCTGCTGGTGTGTGGTCGAAGTTAGAGTCCTTGTATATGACTAAGTCATTAGCCAACCGGTTATACCTTAAGGAAAGATTGTACACTTATCAAATGAGTCATGGAAAGTCCATAGAAGATCACACTGATAAATTCAATAAATTGGTGATTGATCTTGAGAACATTGAAGTTGTTCTTGATGATGAAGATCATGCAATCATATTTTTAACCTCTTTACCTATTTCTTATGAACATTTTGTTGATACATTAAAGTATGGAAGGGAAACATTGTCCATGGAAGAAGCATTGGCAACCTTGAATTCAAAAGAATTAAAGAAAAGAAATGATCCTAAATAAGAAGGTGGAGAAGGTTTGGTGGTGAAAGGAAGGCACGTTCAAAGAGTTTTCAAACAGAAAAATCAAACAAGATCTAAGTCCTAAGTTCAAGAGAAGATTTTTTGTATGCAATTACGAAAAACACTTTAAGAAGGATTTTCCTAAATGGAAAAAGACAAAAAAAAAGAGAGGAGAAAGTGGATATTATAAGGCTCATGGACATCAATTAGGAGATGAATCTCTTGATGGATATGATAGTTATGATGTTTTGAAAGTGACAAGTAAAGAGGGAAAAAGGTCATTGGTTGTAACAACAAAAGATGGAATAGTTGCAGAATGGGTCATGGACTCATGATGCTCTTTCCATATGTGTCCGCATAAGAAGTTTTTCAAGAACCTGGTGATGAAGTGTATTGGCAGTGTGAAGATGGGAGATGACATACCATGCCAAACTCTTGGAGAAGGCTCAATTGTTCTGAAATTGGAGAATGGTTTAGAGTTTCAATTAAACAATGTACGGTATATTCCTGGTTTAAGAAGAAATTTAATTTCACTGGGAACATTTGAAAGTGTTGGATATACAGTGAGTCTCAAGAATGGTAAAGCAAAAATCATTAGTGAGTCAATGGTTCTGTTGTCTGGGACAAGAAGAAGTAACATGTATGTGCTAGATGGTCAAGTTATGGAATGTGCAATTTCTATGTTAGAAAGGTAAAAGGGTAATTTTGCAGTGTTATGGCACAATAGAATGGGGCACATTAGTAATTAAGGTTTGGCTGTATTGAAGAAACAGCAGGTAATCCCAGATTTAAAAATATGTGACTTAGATAAATGTGAACATTGTATTAATGGGATGTCTCATATGGTAAAGTTAAAAAAAAAAATACATAGTACTAGGGTTATTTTGGACTATGTACATAGCAAAGATAAAGCCTATGAAAAGTTAAAGGAATGGGTTAATTAAATTTGTAGAAAATCAAACTGAAAGGAAGGTTAGAAAGTTAAGAATTGATAATGGTTTGGAGTTTTGTAATAGTTGATTAAATAAGTTTTGCAAAGAGATGGGTATAACAAGACATTTAACTGTACCAGGCAACCATAGCAAAATGGATTAGTTGAAAGATTGAACAAAACTATTCTAAACAAAGTTAGATATATGTTATGTAGTTCTGTTTACCAAAAACCTTATGGGTAGAACCAGTGTCCACTTCTGTGTATTTGATAAATAGAACACCTTCCTCGACAATACAAATGAAGACCCTAATTGAAATGTGGTTAGGAGTTCTGGATAAATATGAGGATTTGAGATTATTTGGGTCATTATGCTATGTTCATATTAATCAAAGAAAATTGGAACCAAGAGCTAAGAAGTGTGTCATTCTGGGCTATCCAGAAGAGACTAAAGGGAACCAAGTTTGGATGATGGAAAACGTAAGTCCTAAAGTTAAACTCAACAGGGATGTAGTTGCATTTTTTAAAGATGTAATGTATAAAGAATTGATAGGCAGTCAAAAGTTCAATGTGCCAATCCCAGAATATGATGGAAGACAAGTTGAAATGAAGTTGAATCCTGAAAATGGTGAAAAGGAAAGTGATTCTACTCACACTAATGAAGAATGGTCATCAAGTGATGTGACTAATTACAACCTAGCAAGAGATAGACCAAGGAGAGACATAGTTAAACCTATAAGGTTTAGAAATGATGTGAATTTGTCTTCTTATGTTTTTAATGTTGCTGAACAAGATAGTATCTTTGAACCACTGACTTATGAAGAAGTTGTCAATTCAAAAGATCATAATAAGTGGAAGATGGCCATGGAATATGAAATGAATTCTTTAAAGGAGAATGAGACTTGGGTTCTTGTTGATAAACCTAAGGACCACAAGCTAGTTGATTGTAAATGGAAATTCAAGCTCAAAGAGGGATCAAAGAAGTGGAAGCACCAAGGTTCAAAGCTAGATTGGTGGCTAAGGATTCACTCAAAATGTAGGTATTGATTATAATGAAATATTTTCCCCTGTAGTTAAGCAAACATCTATAAGGGTAATTATCATTAGTGGTTGCAAATGATTTAGAGCTTGAGTAGTTAGATGTTAAAACTGCATTTTTACATGGTAACTTAGAAGAAGAAATTTATATGAGACAAGCATTGGGTTATGAGGAAGGACATGAGGAGAAAGTGTGTTTTTTGAAAAAGTCATTGTATGGCTTGAAACAGTCTCCAAGGCAGTGGTATAAGAGATTTGATGAACATATGTTAAATATTGTGTCCAGTAGGACCAGTTATGAAAGTTGTGTGTATTTGAAAGAATACAGTGAGGGCAAATATATCTATTTACTCCTACATGTTGAAGATATGTTAGTTGCTTGCAAAGATAAAGATGAGATTAAAGCCACTAACGAGTTACTCATGAAGGAATTTAAGATGAAAGAATTGAAGATTCTTGGTATAGAGATCACAAGAGATAGGGAAGCTGGATCATCAAGTTGTCTCAGAGTTCCTATTTAGAGAAGATCTTAAACAAGTATTGTATGGACAAGAGTAATACTGCAATGGCTCTTATAGGTCAACATTTAAATTGTCCAGACAATTCTCCAAAGACTGATGAGGAAGTGGAAAAGATGTAAAAGATTCCTTATTCAATTCAAAAGATCATAATAAGTGGAAGATGGCCATGGAATATGAAATGAATTCTTTAAAGAAGAATGAGACTTGGGTTCTTGTTGATAAACCTAAGGACCACAAGCTAGTTGATTGTAAATGGAAATTTAAGCTCAAAGAGGGAATCAAAGGAGTGGAAGCACCAAGGTTCAAAGCTAGATTGGTGGCTAACACTCAAAAGGTAGGTATTGATTATAATGAAATATTTTCCCCTGTAGTTAAGCATACATATATAAGGGTAATATTATCATTAGTGGTTACAAATGATTTAGAGCTTGAGTAGTTAGATGTTAAAACTGCATTTTTACATGGTAACTTAGAAGAAGAAATTTATATGAGACAAGCATTGGGTTATGAGGAAGAAGGACATGAGGAGAAAGTGTGTTTTTTGAAAAAGTCATTGTATGGCTTGAAATAGTCTCCAAGGCAGTGGTATAAGAGATTTGATGAACATATGTTAAATATTGTGTCCAGTAGGAGCAGTTATGAAAGTTGTGTGTATTTGAAAGAATACAGTGAGGGCAAATATATCTATTTACTCCTACATGTTGATGATATGTTAGTTGCTTGCAAAGATAAAGATGAGATTAAAGCCACTAACGAGTTACTCATGAAGGAATTTAAGATGAATGAATTGAAGATTCTTGGTATAGAGACCACAAGAGATAGGGAAGCTGGATCATCAAGTTATCTCAGAGTTCCTATTTAGAGAAGATCTTAAACAAGTATTGTATGGACAAGAGTAATACTGCAATGACTCTTATAGGCCAACATTTAAATTGTCCAGACAATTCTCCAAAGACTGATGAGGAAGTGGAAAAGATATAAAAGGTTCCTTATTCAAATGTTGTAGGTAGTTTGATGTATATCATGGTGTGCACTAGGCCTGATTTGGGGTATGCAATTGGCCTAGTTAGAAGGTTTTTAAGCAATCTGGGAAGGTCCATTGGGAAGCTGTTAAATGGATATTAAGATATCGAAATGGTACAAAGAATGTGGAAATATTGTTTAGAAATGATGTAGATTCAGGAAGTATGGTCCAAGGATTTGTGGATGCTGATTTTGCAAAGGATTTGTGGGTGTTGATTTTGCATTCAAAGTCAATGGAAGTTTGGTAAGTTGGAAGTCAACTTTACAACATATAGTTGCATTATCTTCAACTGAGTCAAAGTATATTGCTCTGACAGAAGCAGTTGAAGAGGCTATGTGAGTTAATGGATTTTTCGCAAAACTTGGTATGAAGGTGGAGGACACTTTGGTGATGTGTGATAATCAAAGTTCTTTTCAATTGTCCAAAAATCCTATCTTCCATGACAGGACTAAGAACATTTGTGTGAAGATGCACTTTATTAGAGAAGTTATAAGTTCCAACCAGGTTGCGGTGGAGTATGTGGATAGAAATCAGAAAGTTGCTGATTTTCTCACAAAAGTTGTACCAGGGACAAAGTTCAAAGTGTGTATGGATTTGCTTTACATTGGTGGAGGCTGATGGATTGTTGGTTTGCGACATAAAGATGAAGATTGTTGGATATTATGCCAAAATCAACAAGTTAAAGGTGGTTAATATAGTTACAAATGTCCAAAATAAGGTGCGGGGTAATTTGGTCATTTCATCATAGTTAATATGTGAGAAGGCTTATAACTTCTAGTCACCAATTCACTGCTCATGAAACTTCAGGGACCAAAGTTGACAATCTAAAACTAAGTTTGCTCAAATGCCAGGTCGTTATAAGGAGATTCAATTAGTAATTAGGGATAAACAATTCTCTTTGATTTCTCAATCATTTTCGTTCATTCTTGTTTCTTTCATTTCGTTTCGTTTTGTCTTACTTAATAAAAGCCCTGATTGAATTGGTGTTAAACAATCTTGCTTCTTTTTCTTTGGTAATTGATTGATTATAGTGTCTTTATGTTGATTGAATTGTGAATTCCGTCTTATTTTCTCAACAACAAAATCAAACATACTGTTTATCCATGCTAAAGCTTATTTATCTAAGCTCACTTGCCATTTTATCTATCAAATTATTTCATTGTTTTTATATGCCATTGTTTATCAATTAAATTTCTCATGAGAACTCGTGTTAGTTCACATGCGTGACAATGTTTTATAACAAACATTAACCAGTGTCAATTCTAAGATTTTAAAATGTTATTCATTTAATATCTCCACTTTCTCAATTGTTTATTATACTTTGTAATTCACAATGTGTATACTCTTTGGTTCGTTTCACAAAACATATAGAAATCAACAACATTTAAGTATTTTAGACTCTACCCGGATGTTGCTTTTAACATTGATGATTTTAAAGTTAGATGTACTTGGATCATCACAGATCCCAAAAATTCCTCATAACTGTTGGCGCTATTTTTTTTTAGTTAAAAGTAGCCATCAACATTGGTGAAGCTTGTTTTTTTATCTTTTGGTAGTGCTTCAACAAATTATCGAATGAAAACTGATGTTTAGCTTGGAGCATGTTAAGAGCATTAAGTAGTGATTAGTTACTCTAGTAGTGTATTATTTAGCAATGGGTAGATGATTAGTCTTTATCTTAACTATACTAGCATAGTAGCATTGGTTAGTTCTAGTCTTTTATCTTGTTCTTATATACAAGCTACTGTAATTAACTAATTCAAGAACTCATAAAGATAGACGTCAAGTATCATCTTAAACCTTCATTGATTTAGTTCTAGAGTAATGTAGTTTTATATATATATGCCAACAGATATGGGACTCTAGTTGATTGTCACTATATTACAAACGGAGTGAATTTCATAGGCTTAACCCACATGGGAATTTTTATACTAACTAATATATAGTATATCGACTATTTCAAAGAAAAACATTTTCATCGGTGCTTTTCATTCCGCGAATTTTGAATGAAGAAATTGCCTGATCTGTTTCATTTGTTGATCGAATAAAAACTGTAGCACATTGCCCCTGAAAATGTTCCTATTATCGGGCCAACGATATACACCCATAGACCATTATAGTTGTTACTAGCTAATGCTGGTCCAATGGTGCGTGCTGGGTTCATTGATCCACCAGATACCGGCCTGCAAATTAGATAGTATTAAGCTTTTGTAGGTGGAAAAAAAAGAATTAATTTGCATAGATAGATTTAAAATGTCAAGTTTACCCTGCTAGGATTGAAGTAATGCATACTGCTGATCCTACTGCTATACCTGCTAACTCTCCTACCTGCAGACATTTTTTAATCTTTCTTTTCGTCAAAGAGCATATTATGCTTTAGCATTATAGTTTTTCTTGAAACGTAAAACAAGCTCAGGGTTCTTAGATTGAGTGTAGTGGTCTAACGCCCCACGCCAAATCAACATATAGAGGGGCGCTAAACACAGCGTCGGGGTATCTGAAGGGGGCGCCAAACGAGGGGCCGGGTGCCAAGGGAATAACGGGCGTGAGGGGGAAGGGAAAATGGGGTCCACCAATGCAACTAGTCACTAATTTTTAGTTATGTTAGTGCACCTTACGGCTATGTCCCTAGCTTAGATATGTTACTAGGATCTCTTGTTCATGTTTCTAGATGTTTACGGGTCGAAAACAGGTTCTAGGGACAATTACGTAATTATGTAAAACATACCAGGCTGGCAAGTATCAGGCGTATGAGTCCCTATGCCTGGAAGGCTCCAGGCGTAGGGAAGAGCCCTATAAACAGAACCCATTAGCCCATCATTTTGTAACTTTTGCTTAAACCCTAAGCGAAGTGTTGCCCAATTTTGAGTATGTTTGTGTATTTTTCATTTCCATACTTTTATTTAATCACATCACATCTCTTTCAACAACCAGTTCATTGATTCCGCCTTTGGACTCGATCATACGCGCAAGGTATCATCAAATCTTGTGTTGATCCTACAAGTTACACCACTACATTCCCGTGAAGGTGTAAGTTAGTTAAAACCCCACTGCCTACGTGACAATAACGTGACACTAACTTTATCATTTTTTTAGTTATTTCCCTAAAAGTGGTCTTACGGCTTTAGAATCTGTAGCCACAGCTGAAGTGACAAACATCATCGCGAAAGTTACAATAATTTCCATGATCAGAGCTTGTAAGTCTGTCCCTGAAGGTGTGGTTGTGCCCAAATGTTTAATTGGTTGTAACATTATCTGTAGGGCAAATGAAGCCGATATGGATCCGACGAATTGTGCGGTAGCATATATAGGGACCTGCAGAGATAAATAGACTCAAACTATCAAAAAATTGATAGGTCGTGCATGTTGGGTAACAAGTCAAAGCAAGAATTTGGTTACACATTTAATTGTGTTGATCAAAGTTTTATAAACAACTTATAAATCAAATATAATTACCAAACATAAATTATTATACTACTACTAATGTCTTTCTTTTTTGAATAAGCTGATTTAAGATGCCGTACTAATTGAAATACACTTTGGTAGACTTTTAGTTACATTAACCCAGATGACCCCTATGCTCTTTTGCCATTTTTTTCGGTCAAGTGACACTACAAATGATTTTTTATACATTAACCCAAACTCGAGCGAAGCTGTGGTTTTTCACAGTCACCCCTATAAATAATTTGTTATAAATAAAATAAAAAATGATTCATGATGGAGTGATTAGACCTGTGTTACCTCCATCAACATATAGGGTTTGAACTAAGATGCATTTGGTAATCGATACTATTGTAATTTAACACAAGCCACGGAACAAATAAAAGAAAATATTTTATTAGATTGTTATGAAATATTAATTTATGTGACCTAACTCGATCCGAGCCAAAAATTATGTAAGTCGAGTTAATAGACATCTAAGCACTGTTTTTTTGGTAGACTAGTGAAAAAAAATCATGAGTTTGTCACTAAACATTAAACACAAACCAACTCTACCCATTGAAGTGAGGGTCCATGCATTAATCTAGAAAATAACTGAATATATGTAGAGTGTCAACTATTAGTAGTTCCTACACATGTCCAGTTTTTATGTAATGGTTCTCATGGTTTCAAGGACTCAAGGTTACATCCATATTGCGTTAACGGTTAACCACATATGATTTCATTCATGATTGGAATTTTTTAGATGCCAACATAACATGTTCAAGTAGTTTTGGTCTAGTCAAGTACCTGAATCCAAGGAAAATGTCCAACACTTGCAAACGCAAGTGTGACCGCAGGGTTCATGTGTGCACCAGATATATGTCCAACCGCGTAGATCATGACAGTCACAATGAGCCCACCCGCGATTGAAGCTCCAAGTTGTGACACCTTGTGTTCATCACTTTTGGTAAGTGCTGCTGATCCACATGTGACAAACACCAACATGAATGTAGCCACAACTTCAGCCAACACCTGTTTACAAAACATCATGAATTCATCATGATTACAATACGAAAATACTAAGCACCTTTGAAATTGTATTTTACCTTTCGAGAAAAACCAGGAGGGTAGTAAACTTTAGATGATCTAGACTCTTTCACTACAAGAATTTGGGGTGTTTACCCACACATAACTTACCTACACATGTAAATGTGTGGGTAAATATCTACACATTTTTGTACTTGTGTGGGTAATTGTTGACGATTTATGTTAAATAACAACTAACACTTAATATATGTTGGTAATATGTTTTATCTACACATTGAAGTTGGTGGAAAAATTTCCCCCCAAAATTGACATCAATTAAATCTTAAACTACCCACACATATGGTAAAATTTTGTTATGTGTAGGTAAATTATCTACAAATATATCAACAGCTAATATATGTGTAGGTAAATGATTATGTTTACTAACACATAATAAATTTAGACAAATATGTAGATATATCAATTATATAAATTCTTATTTTAGTTTTTGATAATGACGTGGCAAAATAAATAATTATACATGCTTAAAATGTACAATATGTGTAAATATTGGTTACATATAAAAAAAAAATTTTATTTTAAATGACGCGTCAAATAAATACATACACTTTTTAAAAAATGTATGATATGTGTAAATATTATATATATATATATATATATATACTTAGTAAATGTCATGGCATAAAAATTATCTACGCGTATCTAAAAAAGTATATGTAGATATTGGATACATATAAATTGAATAATTAAATCATTATTTTATTTTCTTAACATGGTGAGTAAAGAAGCTGCAAGCAAAGAATAAATGGTTGATGAAGAAGAAATGGTCCAGGTTGTTAACGGGCACGGTCTGGATCGTAGCGGTCCGTGTTGTTCACATGCCTCTCAGGTCGAAACGATTCGGTTCGGTTCGGGTCTTTTAAGAGCGGGGTTGTTAACGGGTTCAGTTTGGTCGAAACGGCCGATGGGATCGAAACGGTTCGGTTGGTTTAATGATTATGTGAGGACGAAACAGTCTAGTTCGTTAACAGACCTAGTCCAAACCGAACCCATTCTGCCCTAAACTCATCCTAACCCATACCCTTCGTTACCCTTTTTTTCTAATTTACTCATCCTAACCCAAAC
Source organism: Ambrosia x helenae (assembly GCA_030844895.1). Lineage (NCBI taxonomy): Eukaryota > Viridiplantae > Streptophyta > Magnoliopsida > Asterales > Asteraceae > Ambrosia > Ambrosia x helenae. The sequence continues at coordinate 11,662 of JAUTDX010004216.1, read as the reverse complement.
TCATCTTAACATTTAACCCAAACCTATTCTATTATTTTATTCATATATTATCATGTCTTAGTACTACCTAATTACTCGCAACTCCCAGTCGACCAACATGAGAACGCCTACGACTTTTGCAGCCATGATTAAAGTATTAAAATCCAATAGTGAACTATTACATGATAAGAATTTTTTATTATAAACGCTAAAATTTTAATTTTAAAGAAATATGTAATCATTCTTTTATTGATTATCTAAAATACTACTTCAATTTGATTATTCATATTATATACTTATTAATTTTGTGAATCTTTAGGGATGCGGCCAAGTGACACGTGACAATTTAACAATGATGTGTAGTTAAAACCATTACATCATTTACGTGTCACTTTAACAATAACGTGTATTCGGAACCAATTTGTTTTACCCAAAAAACTAAAAAACAAATTGTTACCTCTTAAATAATTAATAGTTATATACACTCTGTATAATTTTTAGTAAAGTTGCATAAAAAATCTTAAAAATGAATTAGCTATTCACCAATTCTAATTTCCCACTCAATCACCTTGAAATTTTCATCAAATCAAATTTGCCGCCTCCCAAATTCCCCCTCATAACTTCCCAATTCCCCTCTAATCCCTCTCAAACCCAATCCCACCTTACGAGTTGTTGTAGGTTAAATGAGATCCGTTGCGACCACCAACACACCCTATGACTATTAGTGATTTACGAAGTTAATGATCTTTTCTTGAGCTCGTCATTCATGGTACCAACGTTTTTTGTTGATTAACCTCCGGGTCGACCTTGAAGCTATTGGACAGTCCACAAACTCTAATCGATAGATTTTTTGCTAGTTAATAAGGTACCATCTCTTATACCTAGATATATGTTTCTCACAACCTTTTAAGGTTTCCCACCTTTTCATTTTCCTACCGATTTTATTATGTGTGTATTCGTTTTGGTTTAAGTTATTGAGATCCTAAAGATTCACGAAACAAAATCAATGTCAGAGATTTGATGTGAGACATAGCTTACTATTTGACATTGAGTCTGTTTTTACCAACTAAACCCCATCAATTAATTTCAATTTCATTTTTGTAGTGTGATTGTTGATAAATTAGTTAAGATAGCTTACATTTAAAAAATCAAGGATATTGATTGCTTCTATGATTCTATCTATTGAATGTGTGCCCGTTTGTTGCAAGTATAACTTGTTTGATTTTGAAGTTTTGATCATATCAAATATTTATGTTATTAAATATGTTTCTTGAGTTTAATTCAGGTGTATATTATCTGTTTGTTGTAATTCTTCAAAGAGAAATTTATGAATTTAGCTTTTTAAAAAGTGAAATCAAGCCTAATGGTTGTCTAGTTCTTAAGCATTATTGTCTTTCTCAATTTTATGGACTAAGTTTTGATGGTGTAAAGTTATTTTTTAAGGTTTTCTATTATTTGTGTTTTTATTTTTGTCCATATATATATGTGGATTTTAGTTATCAAATTATGGAAGAAGCTTTGTTCTTTGACATGTTTACAAAAAAATTATGATTACAATAATGGAGTGAGTCAATAAAGGATCGGTTGGAACTAGAGGTAAGATATAATTTTGTCATACTGAGCATTCTTATCCACTAATGTTACTAGCTAATTACGTTTAATGTAGCATTCTTCTTATAAAAAGTTGTTGCTGCTGTTGCTTCCTCTTCCTCTTCAGGTTAATATGTTTTCTTTTTACAAGTTTACATTTCATTACTTAACATCAAATTATATGTGAAATTCTTGCTTGAAACATGAAACTTGATTAAAATTAGTTGTGAAACTTCATTGATTTTAGTTATTCTTGATTAGAACTTTAGGGATAAAAAACCCGAACAATTTAACTTCGAGTTTATAGAAATCCAAACATAGAAAAATGACATATTTAGTAAAAAATCATGGCCCCACCATTGTGTCACGTTACTTCTATAACTTTTTGGTGACGGGGTAAGATTTGATGTTGGAAAACTAGTGGTTAGTTGTTTGTGCTTTGTCCTTCTAGTGTGTTAATGAAAATTCTAAGGCGCGCCTAGGCGCGAAGAGCTATAAGGTGCCAAGAATTGCGCCTCAGGGATCTGTTCCTGGGCATTTTCCAGGAAGCGCAGAAAAGCACATTTTTTGGTTTTTTTTGGCCCTAAGACTCGTGCCTCTCGTATTTCATCAGTTTTTATGCGGAAAACATGTTGTGCCTTGGGTTTCTTAGCTTGTACATATAGGTAAAATCGTATAAAAAACTTTATTTATAGCTTTATTTTGGGTAAAGAAAGCTAAAAAACTATTAGATATATCTGGGATATATAAAAATATATATAATTAGTGTGCGCTTCGGGTACGAAAATCCCACCGCTTTTGCTCTACGCGCATCGCGTGTTGCACTTAGACCTCGTCGCTTTGTGCGCCTAGCGCTATTTAAAACCAAGTTTGTTGCATAGTGGTGGTAATTTTGATCCATTTATTTTAAGATTTTAATCATAAATTATATGTGAGCACAGTCAATGGTATTGGTTTTGGTTTTAGTTTATGTTAGTTTATGAGCACATGTTAACCATTGATATAATGATGCAGGAAGATGAACATGATTCAAATGTTATATGGGGTCTTTTTCATATCATAGAGGTATGCTAAGGGATATCTTTGTTTTGCTCGTTATCACATTTATCTAGTGTTTAGTATGCATGTGAAGGTTATAGCACTCTTGTTAAACAATGAAATTATAATTAGACTATTCCTACAAATTGAGGGCTGACTGTAATTGGAATATTTAATAGATCAACTTGAGACATGAAGACTTACACATTGAGATGCAGAAAATGTTGGATATCCACATATGCGGCTTCAATATATGTAAGTTTACTTGCTCATTTCTACTGGCAAAGATTCATTATTTGGTAAATAATTAATTTATTGCACTTATCTCTTTTTTTTCTAAAAGGACGATATCATGCAGCTGAGAAACCAATATTCTGTCGAATTAATAATAGACAAATAGATTATTGAGAATGTAGTTGATGAAACTTTGTTCATTTGCATGGATAGGAACGTGATGCGGTTATTGCTTGTAACACCGTGGCTACTAAAAAATTGAAGTGTCCTACTGGACGGACTAGTGGATGAACTTGAAACACTGAAAGCTAAATGTGCAATCATGAACAAACACTAAGTGAGAGTAATGCCATGCCTCATGCACCAAGCAAATTTGAACAATCTCAAGGGGATATATCAGAGTGGTGGTATCGATGAGTGAAGTGGTTTTATTATGTTCTGTAAACTCGTTAGTGACTTATGAATACTTTTTTTTTGTTAGTTCAAGATTTCAATTTCTATAACTAGTACTTGTGTTTTGGGTTTGAACAATGATGTTTCAACATTTTTGATTAACAATGGTAATTTGGTCAAATATGTTTTATATTGGGTTGTTTGTATGTATTTGATGATTATTACCTACATATATTGTGATTATTATCTACACATAAATAACTATACATCTACCAATTTTACCTACACATAATATTACTTTTACTTACACATATATTTTTGACACGTGCCATCACCATATGCCACCTCACTTGCCATGTCAGATGCCATGTCAGCAGACATCCAAGGAAATTGTTATATTTCTAACTACACATATAGATTAGCTTTCACTACACATGTGTGTGTAGGTAAAACGTGCTATATGCCTACACATAATTTATGTGTAGGTAATGATCTATCTCAACAGTGATGAGTCTACACATCATGACACTTAATTTATGTGTAGGTAAACGACAATATCAACACATAATAGGCTTTTACCCACAGATACTATATGTGGGTAAAGACCCAAATTTCTTGTAGTGTTTGTTGTGGTTGTTTTCTGATGTTTGTATTTTGATGACGGGTAACTCATGTTCGCCATCACTTGATAGCGTTTTCGACATGGTTACAGAGGTATATAGGTTGAACTGAAATGTTTTGATAGTTGAATTAATTTCAAGTGTCCTTATATAAAAAAATCTGGAATTATTATTGGATGAATAGTGGCTCTTTCAAAAAAAAAAAAAAAATTATATAATTTCTTTATCAAGTATTATATGTCATGGGGTTATGTTCTCTTTTTGGTTGGCATGAGTGTTTTCACTAACCACCATTTGATGCAAAATACAATTGAGTGAGTGTTGTCTTTATCAACATTGTTATCTTTTTCTTGCTTATTTTATGTGGTCACAAAAAAAAAATATAAATAAAGTAGTGTCTATAGTATAGTTGCTAAAAAGGTAGATAGTTACGAATGTAAGCTAAATGATACTATTCGCAAGAAAAATGGTTAATGAATAATGACATCTTAGATTCATTTTTATAAAACATATAAGGGAAATAGTACTCTAGTTATTAAGTGAAAAAAAAGGTTAATTACGGCATCTCACAATTCTAACATAGATATTAATTACGTACTGAATTTGATTACCATAATCTATGTTTCTATGTTACCTTATTAAGGAGGAGAGATGGGTAAGAAGGTAATTTCACCATCATTTTAAGATGGCATACAAAAGGTCTCTTGCATAAATATCTAACTTTTACCATTTTCTTCCTTTTATGCCCCTTATGTACAACCTTTGCTTCCAATTGTATATATCTCTTGTACACACTTCACAAACACACCATTACGGATTTAAATGTTTATGTGGCACAAAATGATGACTGAACCAAAGAAAGTTTTAAAAATAAAATATGTAAGAAGAAAGTTTTAAAAATAAAATATGTAAGAAGAAAGTTTTAAAAATAAAATATGTAAGAATATTTTTTTCCCCCTCAAATCCTAATGTGAAATCAGGTAGAGGTGTAGAATGGCATAAATATTTACATATAGTAGGTTTCTAATGCAATTTAAACTGTCATACTGTAATGTTTGCTATATGGTGGAGTGTTTGTTTCTTATATCTTTTACATGAGCATTTGGCTTTTTTCATTACGTCATTTATATGATGTGAGAAGAAATTAAGATTTAATTAGAATTTTCATGTATTTAATGTAAAATATATAAAAAGTCTTGATGCGTCCCTACCTTATCTGTAGATGTTCATTTGTTCCTACATGAGCCTCGTGTAGATTTTAGACATTGGGTAAATTAACGTTAAAATTTTTTGGATAAAGTTATCAATAGTAACCAACTTGTCTAAATATCTGGTTAAAGTTGCTAAACTTTTACTTTTTTCTCTATAAATTTTTGTATCTTTAATTTGATTTTCATTGTTTTGAGTAACCTATATATCACAATGATTTTTTTTTTGTTAATTTTGATCTACCTGACCATCTGTTTTCATTGGGTTTTTATCTTTTTTGCAGGATTTACTTAATATATTAGTTATCTTAGCAATTTGGTATTAAAAATAATTTAAGTGCCCGCCACACAACATGCATCTCAAAAACAAAACTACCCGCGGCAATGCGCGGGCATACACACTAGTCTTATATAAAGTATCATTAACAATTTATAAGTTTGTAGTCTTTCGCTAACTGTGCGGACCTTTTAGAGACGGACTACAAACTAAGTTAAAAGATGGGATGGTAAGTAATGATTTTTAAAAGTTGAGACTTGTGAGTTAGAATTATTTAAATTCATTATTCCTAAATTATAATGTATATAAGGAGAACAAAATGTGATTTCCAGAGTTAAGGTAATACATCTTTTAAAACATATGGTGCAATCTTATAAAAAATATTATATATTTTTAAACCAACTAAACCTCATGATTTTTAAATAGTCATGACTTTTTCATATGTTAATATTTATTTTAAAAATTACACTATAAAATGAGAATTTTATTCTCCTTAATTTGAGTATGGTATTATTGTGGATATTTTTAATTAAATTTTTTTTAACATGTTAGATGATTAGTAGTGTACGTGTTCCAATCATATCACACAAAACAGGCAATTTGATCTACAGTCAGTTCTTGGTATTGGTCCACGCGTGTGATTTTCAACCGTACACCAAAATCTACACATGCTTTCTCTCCACATTTAAGATTTTTGTTGGAAGGTGATTTTTTTTGTTGTGGTAGAGTTCATCACAACCCCCTAGAAGGGGATCCTCTAGTCACTCTAGAATGGTCAGACTATGTTGTCTTAACCGGGTTCACGCTGACGCGAGAGTAGCCGACCCACAAGCGAGTCAAGGCTGCACATAAGGGCACTAAGGCTTCCACCCAAAAAATTTCCCGCCGCCTGCAACTTGACAGATGTTGCACCCTCCACAAGAGGCAAGCCACTCTGGAGTAAATGCACGGTAGTAAAAAACCGGGGGGCATCAGAATCGAACCTGACCCTTCCAAAAAAAGTAGACGCAACCATCACTTGGCAAAATATCCAACCATAAATGCCATTTCATGCTAAAATAGAATCAAGTGAGTGTTGTCTTATCATCATCCTTGATATCTCATTTTCTTTCTTATTTCACGTGGCTACAAATATTCACATGATATAATGTAATAATAGTACAATCACAAAGAGGCTAGATATTTACAAATGTAAGTAGATTAAACTTAAGGGTCAATCACATCATAGATTTTTTTTAACTTGATATATATTGTAAGAGATTAATATTCACAACCCTTGATCATGCCTTCTCGTTATACAATAATTTATAATATAAGAGGAATCATTCTAGATCTTTGAAATATGGAAATACAGTTAATGATAATCAATACAGATAAATATGGAAATTATACAGATAATATTCTATTACACCCCCGCATTCGAAGCGGGAGGTGATCGTATGCTGAGACTGGAACGAAAATCATCAAATAAACTCTTGACAGTCATTAGTGAAAATATCTGCAACTTGATATCGAGATGGCATGTGAAGGATCCGAACATGACCACGTTGAACCTTTTCACGGACAAAGTGAATGTCAAGTTCGATGTGCTTCGTGCGTTGGTGTTGAACCGGATTTCCTTAAAGATAGATGGCACTGACATTGTCACAATAGACAATGGTTCCAGTTCGCTTCAGCACTGGAACGAGAAATAGTAGGTTGGCGCTTCAAAGACCAAGAAACTAGACTATCCCCAAAGTAGACACAATAACCACTAGTCGAACGACGACGAGTGTCAGGGCAACCTGCCCAGTTAGCATCAGTGTAGGCGACAAGAGTGGGATTTTGATGTGGACCCATAGATAACCCAAACGATGTGGTGCCTTGTATATACCTGATGATGTGTTTTAACGCATTCCAATGATCGGTCTTCAGAGCATGCATATACATGCAAACCTGCTGTACTGCATAGCTAATATCAGGACGAGTAAAAGTGAGGTACTGTAAAGCACCTTCTAAGCTCCTGTACAGAGTAGGGTTATCAAATCCATTGCCGGCATTTGCACCGAGCTTGGAGTTGGTGTCAACAGGGTGGCGGCGGGTTTACAGGTGGAAATATCTGCTCGCTCGATGATGTCAGCGGGCATAACCCCGTTGGGATAAGAACATAGAGTCGCCATGGCGAGTCGCCATTGCAAACTCAGAAGATAAGAACCTCATGAGATAGTCGCGAAGAGCTGTAGTAGAAGTGACGAGAAGGATATTTTCGACATAAAGTAGAAGGTATGCCCCCTGATGATGATAAATAAACAATGAAGCCTCACACCCACTCTGACGAAACCCAATGTGAGGACAAAATCTGTGAAGCGCTCCGGTACCAGGCACGAGGGGCCTGTTTTAGACCATAAAGGGACTTTTAAGGCGGCAAACATGGTCTGGAAAATCCCTGCTACGAAAACCCATGGGTTGATGCATGTAGACATTCTCGTTAAGGGTACCATGAAGAAATGCATTGGTCACATCGAGTTGATGAACCGGCCAGGAGTTAGGTAATGCAATAGATAAAATTGTCCTGATAGTCGCGACTTAACAACCGGACTAAAGGTGTCCTCACAATCGATCCCAACTCTACCACAACAAAAAAAATCACCTTCCAACAAAAATATTAAATGTGGAGAGAAAGCATGTATAGGTTTTGGTGTACGGTTGAAAATCACACGCGTGGACCAATACCAAGACTGACTGTAGATCAAATTGCCTGTTTGTGTGATATGATTGGAACACGTACACTACTAATCATCTAACATGTTAAAAAAAAATTTAATTAAAAATATTCACAATAATACCATACTCAAATTAAGGAGAATAAAATTCTCATTTTATAGTGTAATTTTTAAAATAATATTAACATATGAAAAAGTCATGACTATTTAAAAATCATGAGGTTTAGTTGGTTTAAAAATATATAATATTTTTTATAAGATTGCACCATATGTGTTAAAAGATGTATTACCTTAACTCTGGAAATTACATTTTGTTCTCCTTATATACATTATAATTTAGGAATAATGAATTTAAATAATTCTAACTCACAAGTCTCAACTTTAAAAATCATTACTTACGTCCCATCTTTTAACTTAGTTTGTAGTCCGTCTCTAAAAGGTCGCGCACAGTTAGTGAAAGACTACAAACTTATAAATTGTTAATGATACTTTATATAAGACTAGTGTGTATGCCCGCGCATTGCCGAGGGTAGTTTTGTTTTTGAGATGCATGTTGTGTGGCGGGTACTTAAATTATTTTAATACAAAATTGCTAAGATAACTAATATATTAAGTATATCCTGCAAAAAAGATAAAAACCCAATGAAAACAGATGGTCAGGTAGATCAAAATTAACAAAAAAAAAATCATTGTGATATATAGGTCACTCAAAACAATGAAAATCAAATTAACGATACAAAAATTTATAGAGAAATAAGTAAAAGTTTAGCAACTTTAACCAGATATTTAGACAAGTTGGTTACTATTGATAACTTTATCCAAAAAATTTTAACGTTAATTTACCCAATGTCTAAAATCTACACGAGGCTCATGTAGGAACAAATGAACATCTACAGATAAGGTAGGGGACGCATCAAGACTTTTATATATTTTTACATTAAATACATGAAAATTCTAATTAAATCTTAATTTCTTCTCACATCATATAAATGACGTAATGAAAAAAGCCAAATGCTCATGTAAAAGATATAAGAAACAAACACTCCACCATATAGCAAACATTACAGTATGACAGTTTAAATTGCATTAGAAACCTACTATATGTAAATATTTATGCCATTCTACACCTCTACCTGATTTCACATTAGGATTTGAGGGGGAAAAAATATTCTTACATATTTTATTTTTAAAACTTTCTTCTTACATATTTTATTTTTAAAACTTTCTTTGGTTCAGTCATCATTTTGTGCCACATAAACATTTAAATCCGTTAATGGTGTGTTTGTGAAGTGTGTACAAGAGATATATACAATTGGAAGCAAAGGTTGTACATAAGGGGCATAAAGGAAGAAAATGGTAAAAGTTAGATATTTATGCATGAGACCTTTTTGTATGCCATCTTAAAAATGATGGTGAAATTACCTTCTTACCCATCTCTCCTCCTTAATAAGGTAACATCGAACGACGAGTGTCAGGGCAACCTGCCCAGTTAGCATCAGTGTAGGCGACAAGAGTGGGATTTTGATGTGGACCCATAGATAACCCAAACGATGTGGTGCCTTGTATATACCTGATGATGTGTTTTAACGCATTCCAATGATCGGTCTTCAGAGAATGCATATACATGAAAACCTGCTGTACTGCATAGCTAATATCAGGACGAGTAAAAGTGAGGTACTGTAAAGCACTTCTAAGCTCCTGTACAGAGTAGGGTTATCAATCATTGCCGACATTTGCACATAGCTTGGAGTTGGTGTCAACAGGGTGGCGGCGGGTTTACAGGTGGAAATATATGCGCGCTCGATGATGTCAGCGGGCATAACCCCGTTGGGATAAGAACATAGAGTCGCTATGGCGAGTCGCCATTGCCAAATTCAGAAGATAAGAACCTCATGAGATAGTCGCGAAGAGCTGTAGTAGAAGTGACGAGAAGGATATCGTCGACATAAAGTAGAAGGGTAAGCCCCCTGATGATGATAAATAAACAATGAAGTCTCACACCCACTCTGACGAAAACCCAATGTGAGGACAAAATCTGTGAAGCGCTGGTACCAGGCACGAGGGGCCTGTTTTAGACCATAAAGGGACTTTTTAAGGCGGCAAACATGGTCTGGAAAATCCCTGCTACGAAAACCCATGGGTTGATGCATGTAGACATTCTCGTTAAGGGTACCATGAAGAAATGCATTGGTCACATCGAGTTGATGAACCGGCCAGGAGTTAGGTAATGCAATAGATAAAATTGTCCTGATAGTCGCGACTTAACAACCGGACTAAAGGTGTCCTCACAATCGATCCCAACTTGTTGAGAACGGGCCATCACAAACCAAGCGAGCTTTGTACCGTTCAAGCGTGCCATCTGATTTAAATTTGTGTTTGAACAACCACATGCTTCTAATAATGTTCATGTGTGGTTGTCACGGTACAAGCTCCCAAGTATCATTTTAATAAGTGCTTGAAACTCATTGGTCCTGGCGTCATGCCATTCCGGTATAGACAAAGCAAAGGACAGGGATTTGGGTATAGGTGAGACGGTTGTGATATTTAAGTTAAATATTTGTTTGGGTTTATAAATACCGTCCTGGCGCAAGTTCGCATGGACCGGGTGGGTACTGGTTGTTGGGACGGTCCCGGAGCGGTTGGGACTGGTTGTAGGGGACTGGTCGAATGGGGTGAGTGCTGGGCAGTAGGGGAGGATGGGCTGGTGGGAGTAGAGTGTCGGCCGAGTGGTATTGTGGGTTGGGTATTGTAGTGGGCTGATGTGAGGTAGTTTGGGCCGTGGGATGGGAAGTAGGGGTGGACGTGGGCTGGACGGTGGGAGGGGAAGGCTGGTTGGGCTGATTGGTTGGGCCAGAAGGGTGGGCCGGTGAAGTGGGAATTTGGGCGGGTGGGTGTGGGTCGATGGCAAACCACAAATGTGGTGGGATGGAGCATGTTAAGAAATCATAGGTGGTGGCGGGTGTGTTAGAGGGTTGGAGAGTGGCATATGGGAAGGTTGACTCGTCAAAAAAATATGACGAGAGAGGATGAGGTTTTTATTTTTCAAGTCGTAACATTTGTAACCTCGGTGGGTGTTGGGTAGCCAAGGAAAACACACGAGTAGGATCGGTGTTGAGGCTTGTGTATGGTGTGTGGGGGATGAGAGGATAACGTAAGTGTTGTGGGTGAAAATCCTCAGGATGATTTTACCTTACATCCCTAATGTACCATCCTCTAGATGCTGAATGACTCTGCTTACTTCAGGATGTAACAGTAATTCAGCATGGGCACATCCTGAGAATAAACTAACGAATTAGCTTTCTTATATATGATTGCAGGTACAACTAAGTTATAATATAGATCTTAATGTTAGCAGCGTCTGTATTATAATCCTCAATTGAAGAAGTCAAAGATAGGAATGTAACTCATGGTCTATGATTGAAGATGGAGTCAAACTTGTAACCGAATACACATTTAATATCGACGATAAACAAGGAAATAGCTGGATCATTGACTACTAAGGAGAAACCGTTAACCACCAACGACTACTTTCTGTTGAAGACCTCCAACGTTCACCTGGAGAGCGCTGCTACACAACATTAAAGAACTTAACTACTTAGCGGATCTCACAGGATTCTTTAG
>JAUTDX010004215.1:0-39783 GCA_030844895.1 Ambrosia x helenae | reverse complement strand
AAGGATGATGTCACAAACATTGCAGACAGTTGTGCAAGAAATTGTGGTGGGTAAAGGCTCGAATGACAAGCTGATGAAAATCGATGATCCAAAATCAACTGATAACATCAATGACGTATTTGATGATCCGGAGGTGTTAAATTTACTGAAAGATATGATAGCTGTGCTGAAGATACAAGTAATACTGCTAGCAAGGTATCTTCATATCCTTGATATAATTCCTCGGTCCAACTTTCTAATTCATAACTCCCACTATTTCTTTGAACAAGCTTGAACACGAACACTCATATTGTACCTATCAGTTTAACGAAAGAAGAATTTTCTTGGTATACAGGATGAAAGACTAGATGACAGTTTGGTGAAAGCAGACACCAATGAGAAAAACGACACAAGGGCTTTTAACCACGGAGAAAAAGCTCAGCTACGTGGCGCCATTGCTTAAAACAGTAGCCAAAGGCACAGCCTTATCGGCATTTTGTTTTTGCTTCACTTCAGTTCTTCTCAACTACAAACTAGCAACTTTCGCTGCAACATTAATTAATTTTACAGTAAATAAGAACAATGTTTACACACATTGAACACCAGGAACAGTAGGAGTCCTAGAAATACAAGTCAAATTCATTGGAAGTCAATTGGAGTGGGGCTTTCAAAAAGGAAAGAAGACAAGGGAAGTAAGATCTATCCTGTTGAGAAGTTCAAATCTGAGGACTAAATGACCCAACACTTGAGATATACAATAAGAAAAAATACACTTGTTTACATAGCATATTATATTTATTTATGTATAGGGGCGCGTTCTTTTCAGTACCAATATTATGTGTTGAGAAACATGAGATCTCACGGCATAAATACACTTGTTGTACACAACGCTTTGCTAATTTAATGAGACCGGGGGGGGGGGGGGGGCTTGGGTTACAAAAACCTTTATATATTATGGAGTTGGCGATTTCAATATTTATATTTGTTGCGAGGTGTAGTGCTATAGGTGAATCACGTAGAGTGACGGAGTATGGACATGAGAGATGTGTAAATATGTAATGCCTCCGTCTCAAATACTACCAAAGTGTTCAGACACATTGATTATAGATGAGAGAAAAATTCTACAATTAACAATGCTCGGGTGGGTGGATCCAAGATGGGTTTCAGAAGTTTCTACTCGAGCAGCAAGTAACAATTTTGTGAGCTCTTCGTGAACAAAACATACAATATTGGTCGGCTAAGAGAGTTCATGTGTAATACACTCATCTTGTGGAACCAACTTAGCAAGAACATATACTTACTATGTTTTCTGAGAGGACTTTGACAATAGTATTGGTGAATTCCCCTCAATAAAGTGGTGTTTTTTCAAACGTCTAGTAAAAAAATTGTTTTCTTTTTACACCTCATGAAAATGAATAATTCGTTCATTACAGTCCAAGGAAAGACTTCCATTAAACATGATTTGATTATGTAATCAAAAGAGAGCATGAATAATAATTAAACCGATTTAATATTATATTAAGATCACATCCAGTGACGAAGCTTGAAAAAAATAATTATGAGGTCCGAAAATCACGAGAAAAAAAAACACATCTTAACTTGTGTAATTCTCTCATTTGATAAGAAAAAAAACACAAAAGCATATATATTTTGGAAAAATATAATGAATGAATATATTCATGTATTGTAGTGTATTGATACATGATATAAAATGGAAAAAAAAAAGCAATATATTTTCTCTCTCTCTCTCTCTATATATATATAATATATCCATACATACAAATTTGTTCAAAACATGTGAAAATCAACTAATTTTACAACACAATGTCGCTATGTTAAATTGTCAAAAGCCATCATTCACGATTGCTTGCCGTTACCAATTATAGCAGGAAATCATAAAAAGTAATGATGATAATATTATTCATACAAAGGACAGAACCCAAGTAAAATGGCAGGAAATATGGATAAGACCACCCGTAGTCATGTGTTAAATGGGCGTTAAATGGGGCATTTGGCGCCCCTTTAACCCACCAACACCGCCCCCCTCCAAGTTAAAGGGGCCTTAAATGGGCAACCGCTAAATATTTAGCGTACGTGAAATATTGATTTGGCCAATCAGGGGCTGCCATGTGTATGAATCTATTTTTTTTTTCTTAAATAGCCAATCAGAAAAATACCCCTTTCATCCACCATTAACCCACCATTACACCCCTTACCCATTTTCAAGCCCCTTTCATCCACAAGGTGTCCCCACATTGCCACGTGTCAAAAAACGCCCCTTTCACCCACCAAATTTCACCCACCATTACACATGGTCTAACAGTTGAACTTGAAGTCACATAATAACGACAAAGACATTTTAACATCACTTTGATGTTTAATGTCTCCATTACTTTTGTTTCAACAATAAAGAATACTTCGTCAATCAATCAATCAATCAAATTCAAAATTAAAATTAAAATTTCAAAACAAGTTTTATCTTTTTTTTTGTGTGTTTAAAACTATAACTTTCTATTTTTTAAAGATAAAAAGAAAACCATTTTTTAAGTTGTCTGTAACGGGGAGGGGCGTAACCAGATTTTCATCCGGTGGTAGTGCAGGGTGGCGCCTCCCCCTATTTGGGTAGTGAGTTGGGGTTGTAATACCTGGGCGTGGTGAGGAGAGAGATAAATAGAGAAGAGCGTAAAAGGTGAGGTCCATAGTCGAGTATAGTGTTGCTTTCAAATAGGTATTTTCGGTAGTGAATCAGGGTAATGATGTGGTATTCAACGATTGAAGGGAATCTAGGTATCCAAGGGTGGCGCCCCTCCCCCCTAAAGTTATATATAAAAGTCATAACTATTTTAGTAACTTTGTTGTAAGTTATATTCCATCTTGATATTAAAATTGCGATGCAAGTTTTGTTGACTCCAACCATTTTTGGTATTAAAATTGCGTGGTCCATCTATAACGGAATCTGTGTTTAAATTAATCATCCAAGGATTAAAACTTAATTTGGTTTCAAGTTTTAATTAAGATATATTTTCTTTTGATTGTGACGGATAACGAATGATTTCACGCCTAATAAGTTGAATGTTAATAATATAAAAGTAGAAAAATAAAAGATATGTTCTTGACATGTTTGATTTTATTTTAAGAACTAAAACATGCTCAATAGAGATGTTCCTAATACAACAAACAAGAAACAATTTACTAGCTTAGTGGTTTAATCAAGTGACTGTAAGGCCCTCGTTTATAGTACTCCCCCAACTTTTTTTTCCCTCATTTATAATAGTCGATTTTAACAAGTTAGACTATTCGATACTATAGCTCTTAGAAATGCAACATATTTGTGCATTTGTACCTGAATGAGTCTCTATCCAATCACTAGTGACACTTCAACTACTTGAATATTCTTGTCTTTGCTACCCCGGAGAAATTCGGATAGCTCATGACTTCAAAGAAAAGAAGTAAAAGTTAGCCACAAACAAAATATAAGAATAAAAGATAACTATCACTACACCACAACTACTTATGTTTCCTATTTCAATTTAGTGTTGGATGATGAAACGGACTATGCCAATTATGTCTCACACAGGTCATCACAATGTCATGCTCCGTTAGGCTTTGTATATTAGTCAAAAAGGCATAGCGCCCTATCAAGCTCGATCTTGTACTCATCTACATGATGTGCCCCAATGGTGATATAGCATAGGTTGAGGGGTAGCTCGTGTTACCCCTCAAATTTCTTAACGAAATACATTTTTAGTCCAATAACATTCCCCGTTAGGGCTCTATGCCACGTTGCACAATCTAAACCTCATTTTGAATGACCCTTCTAAACTTTTCACACTCTAAGATTGTAGGATATAGGAGACGACATTGGGGCGGCGAGCGCAAGGGAAGCCCGACAACACCGCCCCCAAGCCCGACATCATGATGCACTTGTGTCGTTCCTCTACCTCATCACAATTGACCATATTAATTAATTAAAAAAACAAAAAAAAAAAAAAGGAAAGGGGAGACCCATAATCCACACCCTTGAACCATCATAGGGAGGTGGACCTACCTCACGCTGATGTGACATATGAGATGGAGGACCATCATCCATAATAGACCTCCTCCACACCCTATAGCCTAATGCCCTAATCAAATTTACTTAAACCCTTTTACCTTTACAACACTTTTAGGTTAGACAATATCCTATAAAAGTATCATCTAAAAGATGGGTTTTAGGATTTATACACCCTGTGACATCATATTTAGGGTGTATGACATCACATTCTAGGTATGTGACAGCTTCCTATTGGTGTGTAGTGTGGACAAGGTGTATCAATCCTAAGATAGGGGTGTATGATTCCACACCCCCTAAAAGATACCTAGATCACTAGTGTTGGAAAACTCATGTGACATGATATTGTTAAAACTTAAACCACCACAAAAGTGTGATGATTGGTCTGAGAGAATAATGAATGGCCTAATGGGTGTCAGCTTTCTTTCTTCCTTTCATGTTTGTCATTTTAACACCTCCATTGCATGTGCTACAACACCAAGGCGTGCCCATCACATCTTACATAACAATAATAATAAATAATAATAATATAATAATTCAACTTAACATAAACATAACATAAATAACACATTGTCAAAACCTGTGGTTTTCATTTACAAGCAAACCACTACCCCTCCCTCTTTAATCTAACCTCACCCTTCTCTGTTAATCTTATTATTATTATTTTTTTTTATAAAAATAAAACATTTGGGTATGATAGATCAGCTTTCTTGAAGTGCATCTGCTGTTGTTTGATGCATTTACATATGGGTTTGGTGAGTAAATTGTAAGCAAAGCTTCAACTTCAACAGATTTCAGCTGTTTATAACATTTATAATAATATGTTTTCTTGCTTACCATTCAATTTTGGTACCATTTCTGTTGGTGGGTTTTCTCTGTTTTAAGTTTAGGTGTGGATTTTAACTACCATTTTATATATTTTGTATAAAAATTAAAGGGATTGTCCCCATTTGTTATATACACTAACAAACCCTAATCTTGATTTTTGTTGTTAAAAAAAGTTCATATTTTTAAGGGTTTTGGATTGTGATACAGTTTGATTATTGAAGTTAGATTATGTTTATGTGAAAAAGTTTATATTTTTAATGGTTTTGGATTGTGATACAGTTTGATTATTGAAGTTAGATTATGTTTATGTGAAAAAGTTTATATTTTTCTTTGTGGGATTTGATTTTAATGGTTTTGGATTGTGGGATACAGTTGAAGTTAAGATATTTGGGTTTGAATGATTGAGATTGTTGATGAAGTGTGAGGGTGAGTGTGTGGGGGTATTAGTGTTTGGTTTTGAATCTGTTATTATGGAAACAATGGACCAGCCGGAGTTGGTTGTGGCGGAGGAAATCGTCGGAGAAGAGCCCTGGCGAAACAGAAAGCTCGGCCGGATCGATGTCTTCTCATTCTGAGAGGTTCTCTGATGATCAGGTGTGTTGTTCAACTTGTCAATATCATGTTTTGTTTTCATTTGTTGAATACTGTGGTTGTTAGGAATGAGTAGAACTATAGTAGCCAATAGCACGATTCGTGCCATCATTTGAGAGTCAAACATGTAGCGTATGAAGTTAAAATTACAACGAAAAATTTACTCGGCAAAGACAATTGTGTAGCAATGTCAGAAAGTTACCATCTATTGATGGCACTTGGTTTAAAAAGGCGCGAGTGTGAAGCGCACAAATGCACAATGCAGATTGTGAAAATGTGTTATAGAACAATTAGAGGGTGTTTGGGATTGCGTTTTGAATCTGATTTGTAGATTATTGTCAGATTTTAATGTTTGGATTGCGTTTTGAAAACACAGATAATCAGTTTTTTAGGCTACCAAAACGCAATAATCTATAAGCAGCTCACCCATGCTTTTCCAAAACGCATTATCTGTTTTGAATAATCAATCCCAAACACCCCCTAGTTTAAGGAAAAAGTTGCATCTTTACCTATTATGAAAAGATTCGTAGAAACTCTAAGCATGAAGATGTAAATAAACTACTCCATCTTCTCGAGATCAAATTCCAGTTTTAAACTTCTAAGATTTAGACGATATGCGTTTTAACTCCAAAGTGAAATGTTATATTTTCTTGCTTATATTTTTTTTATATATCGTCAGTTGCTTTGTAGTTATAGTGTTGGTTAAAATCTTATATCTTCTTACTTTGATTTATCAAAGCTATATTCGAATCAAAGTTTTCAATCACCCGAAGTCACATCAAAGGCTGAACTACAATCAGAAGAACTCGAGGGTAGCGTAAAGACTCTATCGCAGAAACTATCGAGGCTCTTCTGAATATTAGCTCAAAGAAGACTTGGTAAAGCAGCACTCCAAAGTAGCAGAGGAAGCGGTTGAAGGTATACCAACATCATTACCTATTTTAACGGTTTCAAAAATACCATTGAGGTCACAATGAGTTGACTTGCTCCTCTGTATTCTTAATCCTTATGAAGACAAATATTTGTGATGCAAAACTAGGCGGGTCAGACAAGTTGGGTAACGGATCAAAATGGGTTCGGGTTAGAAAGTTAGATTTAATAAGGTCAAAATGGGTCAGGTACAATGACAGGCAACACTGATTGCCGATCGGTATGTATTTAATAAATAATATATGCATTAATTATGATTATAAAAATTATAGTACTATATAAAAAATCTTCAAAGTTTTTTTAGAAATTAAGCGATTTGTAGGACGTACAGCCTGTTTCATGTTGACCTAATTTTAGTTATTAATCCATTTGACCTGTCTGAGATAAACTACATACCAAATCCACACATTTTAGTAAAATTTGTTGAAATTGTGTTGTCATTTATGTGCAAATATTAAAGTGGTCCTACATCATTTTGCTTTATTCTTGAATCACAGGATGGGAGAAAGCAGAAAGCGAAGTCTTAGCTTTGAAGCAGCAAGTTGAGGTTTTAACCCTTCGAAACTCGACCCTTGAAGATCGAGTTTCCCATCTTGATGGGGCCCTCAAAGAGTGTTTAAGACAGCTTCGGCAAACACGAGAAGAAAGTGATGAGAAAGTGGATGAAATTATTGAAAAGAAAACATCTGAATGGCAGATGACAAAAGCTGAACTTGAAAAACAGCTCGCTGACCTCCGTTCACAGCTGCAATCCGCCAAAAAAACCGAACCTTCTTCGACCTCCAATGAAATGGCGGAGAAACAAATCTCTGCTCTAAAGCTTGAACTTGCTTCAATGGCTGAAGAGCTAGAATTAAGGTATATTGAGAGGGAGTTGAGCAACCAGGCTGCCGAACAGGCTAGCAAGCTGCATTTAGAAAGTGCAAAGAAAGCAAATAAATTTGAAGCCGAGTGTCGCAGGTTAAATGCAGCCCTTAGAAAAGCACTAGCTACTAACGGTCAAAAATCGTCTACAGATAGCCAGTCGACTGTTGAAAGTGATGATCTGAAGGATGCAAATGAGTTTGAAAGTAACCGACCGACACCTGCAAAGGGGATCAATCTCATGCATGACTTCCTTGAAATGGAAAGACTCGTGCATTACCCAAGAGTGATCCAAGTGATTCCTTACAAAACCGATTGTCTGAAATCGAAGAGGTTTTGAAAAGGGTAGAGATGGAAAAACAGAACGTGGAGATCGCTTTGAGTGAGCGTGAAAACGAGCTCAAAACATCAAGAAACGAACTCAAAGTTGCTAAGTCAAAGTTAGTCAAGTTAGAAGCTTTGTTGATCAACGCAAATGATGCAAGAGAAACAACCGAGAAAGAACTTAAATCAGTGAACGGAATAGTCAATCTGCTACAAGAAAGGGTAAAAAGATCCGATCTGGAGGTGGCGGAATGAAAAGGCAACTAGATATCAAGCGAAGAGAAGCCGAATCTCGACTTGAAGATGCCCACACTAAGAAAACGGAGGCAGAATCAGGGGTGGCAACACTGGAAGCTGAGTTGGAATCCTTGATTTCAAAAGTCGATTCCTTAGAAACAGAGGTCGAAAAGGAGCGTGCTTTATCAGGGAAGTTAGGAGCCAAATGTCGGGAGTTAGAGGGTGAGCTGGAATCCTTGAAACCGAAAGTTGATTATTTAGAATCCGAGACAGAAAAGGAGCGCGCTTTATCAGGGAAGATGAGAGCCAGATGTCAGGAGTTAGAAGGCGAGTTGGAATCGTTAATTTCAAAAGTTGCTTCTCTAGAAACAGAGGTTGAGAAAGAGCGTGACTTATCAAAGAAGATGGGAGTCAAATCCCGGGAACTAGAAGGCGAGATCTCAAGATTACAACGTGAAAATCAGTACCCAAAACCCGCCATCCGAAATCCGGAGATCACGATAAAACAGGTCAGTTTACTTGCTAAGCAACTTAAACATTGTTTGGATGTGTAGTATAAGGTATTTACCCCTTTGAAGGTGCATATAGATATGAACAAACTGTTTATGATGTAAAGCTTTTAAATATTTTGACACAGGATACTGAACTAGCATTGGCTGGTAGTAAATTCGCCGATTGCCAGAAGACAATCGCTTCTCTTAATCGTCAACTAAAAACGCTTGCAACACTCGAAGATTTCTTGATCGACACAAATGAGTTCAGTAGACGTGTTTGAATTAAAGACTACAGGCCTTCAACCGGCAAAATGATGGTAAGTAAAGACGTTTTTTTTTTGTTTTTTTTAATCTATATACAAAATATCATATGTTAAGATTTGTAAATTGATGTTGTATTCTGTCACATTCATCTGTATACGAAAGATATTTCAAAGTTGTGTTATATAAATACTTAGATGAGATTTCTACTTAGACTGCTGCATTGCTGCAACTTCATGGTTGAACTTGTTGGTCTGTGGCTACTTTATATGTATTCTGCCTTATTTTTATGTTTAACTAGTAAGTTCCACCGTGCGATGACGTGGGAAAAATGCGATTCTGATAGTATTGATACCGGTACTGATGTTTGGTAAGTATTGGTTTTGTTTATTAACGTGCTACCCAAAAAGAATATCGACACGTGTTTTACATCGATTGAAAATCACAAAAACGAATGCAATAGGGGTTCTGATAATATTGGTATCTCGGTCAATATCATTTCGGCTTGTCGTGGCGGTATCAATTTATGTTAAGAATTCGAATACAATTCCGTTTCAATAAAAGTTATAATGGGATGTTGGAAAAATAAATAAACTTAACCCAGTTGTGTATTTATTTATTATTTTTTTAAGTTAATGATGAAAAGAAAAATAAAATAAGTAAACAATTAATGGGTTAAAGGGGGCATATTTACAGTAGAGAAATTAAAACAAAATTATAGTATCTATTAATTATGAGACAGTTCTACGGTAAACTTATTGGATTGGCTGCGTGTGACGGCAAAAGCCTCTGAATGGCTGTTTGTGGCGGCAAAAGCCTCTGAATGCTTTACAATAAAGGTGACACAAGGTACAACATAATGATACACAACAGAATCTTTAATAACTTATGTATTTTATTTTCTTTCAATTTGACCGCCAAACGTTTAGCTTTTAGGATTTCAAACTTTGACTACCAAATTTTAGCTTTTAGCATTTAAACTTTGACCACTCAAAATTTTTAAAGTTGCATTGCAGCAGCCACATACCTAGCCGATACAAAACACTTTGACCACCAAACTTTTAGCTTTTAGGATTTCAAACTTTGACAACCAAACTTTTAGCTTTTTGTCGCGGGTATTTTTTTTTAAGCCCACGCGAGAATAACAGTCATTTAACATTATCTTTTATGTCCACGAAACCTCCACGCAACAGGAGTTCCCGCCGCGAAGCGCGGGGCAATAGAATCATAGTTGAAATTAAACGAAAGACGCATGGACGCATGGTTCTCTATTACACAAATATCTAAACTATCAATGCTAGAAAATAGGCATTGAATGATACCTGGACCATGAGACATACTAATTTTATGACATGTAAAAATGTGTCATAAAAAAAGTCTTTATCTTTTCTAAAATTTGAAGGATTTGAGACACACATTTTTTGTATGCCATGGTTTAAGTTTCATAATAAAAATAAATAGAAACATGGAGTACACTGTAAAAATATGCATGTCATCTTGTATTTGTCATCTTATATTTTGCAACGGACATTGTGTTTAAATGAACTCGGCCTACTACATCTGGTCTATATAAATATCTTATTCTGAGACCCTAGCCCTCATTTGCATCTTCATCGCCCCTTCAAAATTATGGTCTTCTCTTTCGAAAGAGATGGCAGATTGGCAGCAGCCACCCCTATCTCCGACCAAGACCATCGTCTTCCGTACCAATGTGACAGTGGTGGTGTTGTGCAACTGCAATGGTGGTGGCGAGGTAGTGTTTTTACGTCCATATGAAGTGTATATCATATCCAAGGTTAATGAATATTACTATAAACTTTAATATACGCATGCAATCCTTGCTTCAAGAATTGATTTGCAAAACGGATAGTTGACACAATCGTCAATCGCTTATATTTATTTGCAAAGCAAATAATATTGAAGGGTATATATGTCAAATATGACTTGTGTTTAGTTTTTGTTTTTGGATACTTAAAACTTTATAGTTGATGCAAATATGCAACAAAATCTCCAATGTATTTGATGAAAGTTAGTTCATTTCTAAAGAACTGATGATTGCGATAGGAGTTGTAAGGCATTTTAGAAACGGAATGTGTACGATTACTGTGAACAATATATTACAACCTTGTTTGATGATTATCAAATACATCTAATTGTCTTATTATTATGTTCTAGTAGGGTTATGCGCAAGCTGAGCCGAATCAAGTTAGGGCAAGCTAAGGCTCGGCTCAATTGCAAATCAAGCTGAAAATCTAAGCTCATGCTTGGCTCGACTTGAATTTAAAAAGAAAGTTTAACACATAGCTTTTGAATTCAATGAGCCAAAATAAGTCAAAATCAAGTTTAACCAGATACAAAATAAGTTTCAATTTTGAGCGAAATATAATATAAGTTCACTAGCATGCGAATCAACCAACAATTTGTCTAGATTAGAACTTGAGATTTGAGCGAGATTTGAGATTTGGCCGGGACATCCCCCCCCCCCCCCCTAAACACACACTCACATACCACATCTTTTTTAAACATTTTTATAAATATAAAAGTAAACCATATTAAAAGTAAAATAATCCGAGTCAAATCGAGGCAATCTGGCTCGTTACAAACTGAGTCTAGCCAAGCTCACTTTCTAACAAAGCCGACTTAGCTCGGTTAAATTTCAAACCGGTCCATATCGAATGAACTTTTTCCAAACTAAATATAGGGATGGCAATGGGTCGGGTTTGGGACGGTTTTAGGTAATCCCAACCCCATACCCGATTAGGTATGCTTGTCCCAAACCCATCCCAAAACCCGTCGGGTTTATGTTGGGTAATTACCCATTGGGTGTCGGGTAAACCCATTAATTTTTAAAACTTACCCATCGGGTGTATCCGACCATAAACCGGTCTGGTATCTATTGGATAACTTCTTACCAATTACATTTAGAATTATTTAATATACGTGTAAACTGATCACAATGTATGAATATAAAATACTTAACTCATATAAAACCATTCTAAGACATGGATAACAAATAGTATACACTATTTTTTGGTAATTTATAGCACAAGAATCTAGATGATCAATTAGATATATTATGCATACATATTTAAAAAGATATATAAGAAAACATATTGGGTATCTAATCGGGTAAATGAGTATACTTTATCGGGTAATCGGACCGGGTAAACAGGTATATCATCAAATCCCAAACCCGTCCCAAACCCGCAAAAAAATGAAAACTAATCTCATACCCGGACCCATACCCTATTGCCCGGTCCCAAACCGTCCCAAATGTGTCGGGTTTCAGGTTTAGAGTTTTTTCCCATATTGGTGTAGTTGAAAAAATTATTTCCCAATTAGGTGTAGTTACAAAAGTATTTACTAAAATGGGTGTTTCTTAAAATTTATTTGTCTCTCTCCTAATCTATTTGGTTTAAACCTAATTAATGATAACTAAATAATAAAATGATATTATTATTTAATAATATTTATTTTAGTCATTATTATTAAGTTATATATATTTTTTATTTTATTAGCGAATTTGTGAATTTTTCTTTTAACAGTAACTTTATAAAAAAAAGCCATCAAAACAATAGCAAGCTATAACAAACGGATTGTACAGCAAGGTTTTTATTATATCAATTTTATAATAATAGTTTGATCTTTTTACATTTGTATCCCGTATAAATTAAGAAATTAAACACCAAACTAAAAATAAATAATTTGTTTATAAGTGAATCAAACGTTGGCATCTTAGCAAATATATTGATTAAAACCCACTACGAACGTGTCAACTTCTTATCCTAGACATTTCAATAGAAATTTTGTTGAAAACGGAGTTGCATTCAAATTAGAGGTTTTTTTATCTAGCTATACGAGTGACGATGCCTTATCGGATACCATTCCCACCGAACAATGTTAAAATTGGAACGGTATTCAAAATAGAATATATTTTTTGTAACCTGGGCTATAACGAGTGTCGATAACGTACTGGTGTCGTTACAAAACGAACCAACTCTGACCGTATGTCGGTAATGTACCAATGCCATAATGAATCGACAGATACCAAACGAATTCCCGCCGCAATATGGGGATGAATTCCACCTTTGGTTAAAAGGTAAAATTTAATACTATATGCTTATAAAAAAATATTTGTTTTTAGTTTAGTATAAATATACGGTATACAATATAATAAAGAGAACAAGATTATGCCGTTAATTTTTCAGTAAATGGCTATTTTTATTAGTAAAATAAAAGAAGCTAAATTCATAAAATTTTAGTTTTTTAACTTAACAGATTGAAAAGTAGAAAAACTTGGCGTAACAAAACTTCAGCATGTTACAACTACCATTCTATTGTCTTGGAGCTTTTTTATAAAATTACTGTTAAAAAACAATTTACAAATTAGTTGCTAAATAAAAAATATCACTTCATAATAATAATAATGACTATAAATAGGTTTGATCCAATTAGATTAGGAGAGAGATAAGCAAGTTTTGAAAAAACACCCATTTTGGTAAATAATTTTGTAACTACACCTAATTGGGAAATAACTTTTTCAACTACACCAATGTGGGAAAAAACTCTCAGGTTTACCCATCAGGTTCGGATTTAATTGTCATCCCTAACTAAATCCGATCAAGCTCTTTAAACAACTAAATCGTTTTCATTATTCAAACCATATAATATTCCAATTACTCAATTAGTAGCATATATATATATAGCTCATTACCTAATTTTCCCCAAATCAAGATAGATCAACTATAACAGTACAAGTGAAACAATTTGGCTTTTGATACCTCTTCCATAACATCCCCACGAGTGTCTGCAATTCCACAGAATCTTAACTCTGTTTCAAAACCCTAGACTATGAACTCCTGCCCTAAAACAATTTAGGGCTTTTTTATCTGACTAAAATTATGAGCAACAGAGGCAATAACAGTGGAAGTGGTAGCAACAGCAACAATAATCCCCCTAATCGTCCAGAATGGTTGCAGCAGTACGACTTAATCGGTAAAATCGGTGAAGGAACGTACGGCCTCGTCTTCTTGGCCAAGATCAAGTCCAATCGTAGCAAATGCATCGCTATTAAGAAATTTAAACAGTCCAAAGATGGTGATGGTGTTTCCCCCACTGCTATTCGTGAAATCATGGTTTGTTTCTCTCTTTTTTGTTATAAAGTTTGTAACTTTGTGTTTGTTTTTTATATTGTTTTGTGCCCTAATTGCTTAATTGATGAAATATGAGATGGGTTATGTTTTTTTTTCCTTTTTTTAGTGATACTTTGTGTTTTACTGTTTGATATGTTTTGATGAATGTATTACCGATGCAGTTGCTTAGGGAAATATCGCATGAGAACGTGGTGAAGCTGGTGAATGTGCATATTAATCATATAGATATGTCTCTCTATCTGGCGTTCAGTTATGCGGAGCACGACCTCTATGTGAGCATACTTACTATACTTATCTTTGCCTGCTTATTCCTTGTAGAAGTTTATGTTGAAGGATTGTGTGTCTTGAATGAAGTGTAGCAATTAGTTTTGTTGAGACTTAAAGAAAACGGTGAATAGTAATCAAGGTTCTAAAGTACCCTTAGATTTAGAAGGTTAAGATTTATAGGGGTGTTAAAATCTCGTCCTTATGAATTTGTTAAATGCTGAGTCGATTGTGGATTTCCTGGTGAACTTAAGTTAGGATATAAGTGAGAATCAAGTTTTCTACCTCCCGACAGGTTTTGTTTGGACACCCTTTGTAAAGTACACAGTTGTTCTTCTTGCTTGATTAGAGGGAACATATGGTAAGATACATGCATGGTCTTCTAGTTGTTATCATATGTTTATCTTTTGAGGGATTATCTAAGCGGTGGTTAAGTATTCAGCTTTTCAGTTAAGGCCTGCCATATTTGTGTATTCAGGAGTTATAATTAGTTGATTGTGCAAAAGAAATTATTTTGATACAAGGTGTATATAGATTAGTATTCCTGATATAACTGAAGTTACCCTTTAAGTATTGGATCTAACTCTGGATTTACATTCTTAAATTCCCATTCAAGCATGAACATAGATAATGATCATGCATACATTAATCCAACTCCCATATAACGCTTTTGTGAAGATGTCTATCGGCTCTAATGTGGGGAGTCAGTTCTTCTATTGTCTTGCCCTTTTATGGAACACCAAATCGAGCATCCTCACTTCACAAATTAGCGGCTTAGATTGGTCACTTGGTCAGAAGTCAAAAAACAATCTGACCAAGTAGGTTACAAACTTATAAATGTTAAAATTGGTTATTGTCACGTATCATGAGAAACAGTAGAAGCAATGATAGAGTACACACACATTTACCTTTCCAAAGGAGGATGGTGCGTGGTGGTGGTTGGCAATTAGACGATGAGCGCACTTAAACGGTACGCTTGTGTGACCTAGTGAGCACTCAATAGGTGCCCTAAATTCAAATGTCACATAAATAATCTTGGACCTTAGTTTTTAGAATAGAAAAGTTTGCTAGGCTTCTATGCCATGTAATGGGGAGCGATAGGAAAGGACAAATCGATTTGTATTGATTATATAAAAGAAAACATAGAGAGACAAGGTATGTATAGTAGCACCCTTAATTTAGGTTAAGCCCTACGGGGACTGCTACGCTGTTTTTCTAACTCTGCAATCTGCATCTACATTCTAATGTATTTAAACTATTTTATAGGCAGCCCAAGTATGTATGTGGTTTCATTTATCCCAATTCCAGCCAAACACATGTTGGATGACTAAAAGGCGTTTGAAAATGTTAAATATATAAATGGCCTTTGTGAGAAAAAAAAGTTGAATACTTGGTGGCTTACACATGCATTATTTCATCATTAAGCACATCTTTAATGTATATTGGTACCTGGCTCACCTTTACACTAAAGTTGAAAGAGTTGACCAACTAAGAACCGAAGCATTTGGATTTTTTGCTGTAGTAAAAAGTTATTACCTAATTGCTTTTGATAAACTTATGGCGGCTTTTACTGTTGCCATACCAACTGATGCTAGCTAGGCACCTGAGTGATTTTTTTTTCTTCTTTTTTTATGTGTGAAAACACCAGGAAATTATCAGGCATCACAGGGACAAGGTTAACCAAGCTATCAACCAATACACAGTGAAGTCAATACTATGGCAGTTGCTTAATGGGCTGAATTATCTTCACAGGTAAGCAGAATTTGTGAGGCTGTTCATTTTGGCTGTGTAGTCTTTGCAAATAAACACTTACATTTATTAAAATGGATGCAGCAACTGGATTATGCATCGGGATCTTAAGCCCTCCAATATTTTGGTAAGAATGTGTATCTGTTGTCACTATTGATACCTCAGTATTATCTGGTTAATCTAATGGAGCAATTATTACTCTACATCCCAGGTGATGGGTGATGGAGAAGAACAAGGTGTTGTAAAAATAGCTGATTTTGGACTTGCTAGAATATACCAGGCACCACTGAAGCCGTTGTCTGATAATGGGGTAAGAGGCAATTAAAGATTAAAATCCAAGGTTTACGTCGTATTTTTTTTAGTTAGCATAAGAACATGTTTGCTTGTTGGTTATGATGAGCTTGTTAGACCAATGGCTTGTTTTGTTTAGTTCAATGGCAATATCGGGTTTCGTAAGTTGGTGAACCAACACTAATGGTACAATGAGCAAGAAAAATCCGATATATACAAGTTTGTTTCAGAAATCATTAAATGTATATTTGAGCCATCAGAAGGTAGGGGTGTTCAGAATTCGATTCGGATTCGAAAAATTCGAAATTCAACTTAGTTCGATTCGATTACCAAGAATTCGAATTCGATTCAATTCGCATTCGAGTCTAGTAAATCGAATACGAATTTATGATTTTAAATTCAGAATTCGATTCTGATTCGAAATATTCGAAATTCGACTTAGTTCGATTCGATTACCAAGAATTCGATTCGATTATTAAGAATTCGAATTCGATTCAATTCGAATTCGAGTCTAGTAAATCGAATACGAATTTATGATTTTAAATTCGAATACACATTGAAAAAAAGAACTTCTAAATTTTGGTCAAACTCTAAGAACCCATAGTGTTTACAACTTTTACCATAATCATATTTTACATATTTAACTTATACATCACAAAACTCTAACAAACTAAACTCTCTACTATTTTTACTATTCCCATATTTGACATATTGTTGTTTACTAATTTTGTAGATTTGTATTTTATGTGTTAAAAATAATGAGTTTGTATTAGTTTTAAAACTATAGTAAAGCAATTTATTATTTATGGTGAATCTGAACTACATCGAATTTATTCGAATTCGAGAATCGAATACGAATCGAATAAATTGAATTTTAAGCGAATACGAATCGAATATGAATTCAAGTAAAAATATTAAAAATTCGAGAAATTCGATTCTAATAATTCGAAAATTCGTTATTCGATTCGTTGAACGCCCCTATCAGAAGGCCTACCGCACACTAAATATCTGAGGGCATATCCATACTGTCTTTCTTCACAAACTATGTAGACAGGATGTCTGACATGTGTTCTTTTATTTTATTAGTAATAGTAATATGTAGTTCTAAACTTCTAATACGGTGCTTGGTGTGAATAATCATTGGCAGGTTGTTGTAACGATATGGTATCGTGCACCAGAGTTGCTTCTTGGGGCAAAGCACTATACTAGTGCTGTTGGTATGGAACATTGCCACCAATTTATATCTAACTAGGTTTATTTTGTTTGTCATACATAATATGGTATGAGTTTTGAAACAACATTCTTGATTATCATTAGATATGTGGGCTGTTGGCTGTATATTTGCGGAGCTTCTAACGTTGAAGCCATTATTTCAAGGACAAGAAGTAAAGGCCACACCAAACCCTTTTCAGGTGACAAAATACCTATAACCATTAATATTTCTTCAATATTTTACTCTGTCCTAATAGGGCTTGTTGTTTGTTCAGCTTGATCAACTCGACAAAATTTTCAGGGTTTTAGGTAAGGAAAACGATGAAATTTTAAATTGATAAGACCCACTAAAGACTTTCAAAGTTCTGAATCCGTATTTGGACATGTCATTTTGCTTACTCACTGATATAAAACTTCTCACTTCTTTTGATTTGAATTATGGTTTTATGGACCTCTGCCTCTTCTTTTGATAGTTTTGCGCTTGTATTTATATATACTGAACCACAATCATAATTTCAGGCCATCCAACTGTAGAGAAGTGGCCGACACTTGCTCATCTTCCACACTGGCAGTCAGATCAACAGCACATCCAAGGGCACAAATAGTAGGCCCCTTTTTATCTTTTGTTTCCATAACTTTGTGATAATATTTTTCTTTATGATCACCGTCTTACACCTATCACATGTGTATGCTTCTTACAGTGACAGTCCTGGTCTTTACAGCGTTGTTCATCTCTCTTCGAAACATCCTGCATATGACCTTCTCTGTAAAATGTTGGAGTATGTGCTGCCTCTCAAAATTGTTAACCTTTCCACTGAATGAAATATACATTATATCATATTAAGATACCTATGAAGCAGAGTAGGGCATGTTTCCCACAATTAAAATATTAGAATAAGTTCACTTTGTACGGTCTTCCCTGTTGGTAATATATATCACCATCATTGTGGTACCCTTGAGTAATCATTAAGGGTTGTTAACTTTGCAGCCGATCATTAGGAATCATATGTTGATGCTAGAACAAAATCTCAACCACCCTTTACAGAAGACAGTCACTTATTAAGTCTTTGTCCCGCAATTGTGCACATAGGTTTGAATTTTCCAAGTATCACTATCTTTTAGGATCAAGAAATCATCCCTGTAGAAAATGTGTATTCTATCAACACCTTATTAATTTGAACTTGCCAAAGTGATCACAAACTAGAGGTAGTGTCAAGGGGCTAGATATTTTCACTTTGTAATATAGTTCACATGCGTAAATTTTCCATGAACTTTTTATTACATCGTGTCCTTTAATTTTTAACAAGTTTGTGTGCCTTAAATACATCTTTCTTTTTTATAAGTTAGTCTTTCTTTTGAAATATGTTTACCATTTTCTATTTTCATATTTATATAACAGATACGATCCCCGAAAACGTATAACAGCAGCGCAAGCTCTTGAGCATGAGTGAGTTCTCTCTCTCTCTCTCTATACATATACATATAATATATGTATATATATAGTTATATATATGTGTGTGTGTGTGCGTGTGTGTGTGAAAAGTGTCCTTAAAGTTAAAAGTGTAGGACGTGTGTGGGTATAGTTATATACATATATGGGTGTTTGTGACAAGGGTCCTTAATGTTAAAAGTGCAGGAAGTGTGTATTTATAGAGAGATATAGAGTTTTGATCAAATAGAAGTTTTTTTTCTGTTCTTTTTTTAATCATGGAAACGTACAACTGTACAAAGGGGCCTTAATTCACAAAATATGTAACTTTGATGCATAGTTTTTTATATGTAAAACTAATCTTATTTGGTCTTGGTATCATACCTCCAAATTGCGAATTAAAGTACAAAAATTGTGCATTTAGTTTCAAATATCATGAATCGGCTTTTAATGTAAGAATATGAATCAATAAAAAATTTAGTGAAACTAATACCTTGTCGCTGCTTCTGAACAATTTTTAATAAAAGAATCTCCCTGGTTCAAATGATAACCAACTTTATGATTGTTCATATGTTGTTATCTGTAAAATAAAGAATCTCCCTGGTTCTATATCGATAATTTTTGCATAGATTACAGCCATGCCTAGTTTAGTTTCAGTGAAAACACCACCACAAATCCCCATTCCAGAAGACAGCCACAATTGGAACTGGCCTACTCCCAATTCGGCAATTCCCAAACATTCCATCTTGATTAACCCAAACCGACCTCACTGCCGCACGTGACTCTTCCCCTTCTTGACTACTCTCCCTTGACAGCACGCACAAATATTAAATAGTATTATGTTGCATGTGATAACAATTGGTTTCCATTAGAAATTCTGGACTCGTTTGAGGAACAGATTGATTGTTATAAACGAGCGCAACAAAATTATAAAACTTCGACCTGCTTTGATTGGGGCATCATTGT
Organism: Ambrosia x helenae; assembly: GCA_030844895.1. NCBI lineage: Eukaryota > Viridiplantae > Streptophyta > Magnoliopsida > Asterales > Asteraceae > Ambrosia > Ambrosia x helenae. The sequence continues at coordinate 20,160 of JAUTDX010004215.1, read as the reverse complement.
TACTTTTTTTGGTTTGTAAATTGTTTTCATAAGCTTCATCTGTCTGACAACTTCTTATATGTAGGTATTTTCGAATGGAACCTTTACCCGGACGCAAGTAAAGTTTCTTTCTTAAAGGACTTTGTTTTTTGTATCCGTTAATGTCAAACTTTTATATTTTGTAGCTGTTATGTTTGTGCATAAATCAATGCATAATTCCGTATTATTTTATTCGAATGGTCAGTGCACTGGTACCGCCACCTGGGGAGAAAAGCGTTAATTATCCAATCCGTCCAGTGGACACAAACACAGATTTCGAGGGCACAGCAAGTCTTCAGCCTGCTCAACAGGTATGCTTAAAGTTGAACAATTCTTTATGCTGGTCTTGGGGATTGGCTTCTCAAATGTTGATATGACTATCTATGATTCTTGCGTGTAACTTCTTTTCATGAGATATTCCGTCACCTGCCTCGTCAATGGGGCTTATTCACACTGGATTTTGCAAGCCAGCCTATGAAACTGAAGTTTCATAGTGGGTATTCATGTTAGATAACCTTGTCCTGCCGTCGAATACTCGTTTCAAATATATCAGGTTTCATCTTTCCCCGTTGGGTCCAAGTATTTCTGTGATTCCTAATTTAAACAATATTAGTTTGCATCCAGATTCAGAACTGAAGATGATATTAGTTTTAGCAATTTGATGATTGAGTGCAACTGTATCGATAGGATACTTTTATGTAGAAATAGGACAGAGGCACAAGTTTTGTCAGAATAGATGTAAAATCTTTAAGGACATTAGGAAAATGTTGGTCATGGAATGTGTCATGTGTGCTATCGAGAAGGTGCACAAATAGTGGAGGAAATAGTATTCTTATCCCTATGTGTACATTTGAAATGTTTAACAAACTAAACAGGGTTTAAGCTTGCCAGGGAAACAATGGGTATCAACCTCTGCCTTGTGTGCATTATTTCACTTTTAAGTCTAACCCTTCCACCAATGACCAAAAACTAGAAACTTAATGCGCATTGGACGCACAAGCCAGATGTATAAGTGAGTTACTGATATATGTTCTTCCATTAGACTAAAGTGCCAACTTTAGAGTTGGTTCATAATATTTTATATATGTTCTGGCAATCTTTTGATCATGTGACTGGTGAGAAAAGTACATGAGCGAAAGACCAATTATCTATGTAGCATGTAGCTACCGATTTGGAACTTTGACCATAAAGAAAAAGCAGGCAATAAAGTTGGAACTTGCATTGTTAGTTATCGATTTGCACATCATTTGATTTAGGTTTTGGTAGACAAGATTACCTGCTTTGCCATTACTAAAAGGCAATTTGAGACACTTGACAAGGTGTCGAAACACTCTTACCAAACTAAGTACCTAGTCAGACGTTGCAAATTTCTAAGGCAAGGTGGATTACTACTTGTTTGGTTTCAAAAGCTTAAAACCTTGAATCCACCTACTTCCATCACCTAATTATAGTGTTCTAGAACATTCCATTGGTTAGCGTATATAATATTCTTGTGTCAACACATTTTAAATAGAGAACTGCAACGTAGTGCTTTAAAGATTTAGTGGGAGATAGAAAAAGAGGTTGTGGTTACATAACCGCCTTATGTATCACAGTTATATCACCGTTATAATAATAGGTACTAGTGTTTATGCGGTTCTGGATTTAATTTGGCTCTCTATTGAAGTGCCCTCTATATGTATGGATTTTCGTCATGCATTAACGGACATCTTGATGTTATATAGGCCTTTTCAAAGGTATAGAATTTCAAAGTAATGAACTTCCTTTCCGACATCAATCTATACTAAACTTAAATAGCTACTCATTAAACGCATTTCCAGAGTATTCTATGATGTCACAAACATTTTTCTGCTTATTCTTGCATCAAAGTTTGTTCCAAACACATCCAAGTATTTTAAGCATCATTCTCTTATTGTAGAGCATTTGTGACATTTACTGATACATGTAATCACGTATCATGTGTGGTTATTAAACTCATCGCTTCATTGAGCAGAGAAGATAGTGAATACGTTTTTTGTTTTAATCATCAGGCGTCAGGAAACCAAATGTCGGGGGGCTCACATGTAATGGCTAACAGAAATGTTCAACGCCCAGTTCATATGGTTGGTGGGATGCAAAGGATGCAACAGCAACAAAATATGGCCTATAATCTTGCCTCACAGGCTGCTGGGATGGGTGGTGGCGCAATGAATCCTGGGAATGTCCCAATGCAGCGGGGTGTTGCCGCCCAGCCTCACCAACAACAGCAGCAACAGCAGGTTGTATTCATATTTTTTTTAGGTTTATTGGATTTAAATACTCCCAACTTTCAGAGTTTGGCCGGCAATACTCCCAACTACGAAAATGTTTGTCAACACTCCCAACTTTTAAGGTATTTTCCACGGCACTCCCAAACAAACCCAGTTAGTTTGTTCAATTAGTTTGCTGACGTGGCCATTATTGCTGACATGGCATGCTGTGGAAGATGATGTGTCATCTTATGTGTCATCCACGTCAGCAAACTAGCTGAACAAACTAACCAGGTTAGTTTGGGAGTGCCAGTGGAAAATACCTTAAAAGTTGGGAGTGCTGATAAACATTTTCGTAGTTGGGAGTATTGCCGGACAAACTCTGAAAGTTGAGGGTATTTAAATCCAATATTCCTATTTTTTATAATTATAATCATTCATCTTCTTTCCACCTCTTTATGTAATTTTGGTATGGGCTAATATTTATTTATTTATTTATATATGAAACCAGTTAAGAAGGAAGGATGGATCAGGGATGCCCGGATATCCGCAACAAAAATCAAGGCGTTTTTAAGGTAGTTTTTGTACAATACATTATATCTTAATATTATCGTGCTTATGGAGCAAATCTGATTTAGTGTTGGTTATGCAGGGAATATAAAGTCATCGATCAAGTGACTTTAGTTTTCAGCCCGTCGTCCAATCTTAAATATGCTTCAAAATTTAACCTGGTGTCTCGGTTGTATACCGGATATTGCCACCACTTGTATATGGTAAATCTGGATATTATTTATAAAGATATTGTCAAAAAACCCTCATGGGTCTTTTCTAATACCGGGTTCATTATATATTAAGCATTAGCAAGCAGCTCTCTTTTTTTCTTCTTTATTTAATCATTACTTTTTTTTTTCTTGTGTTGGGTTGTACGTTCTTTACGTATTGAGTGCGCTTTGCAACCTTGACTACCTAGCACTAGTAGAGGTGTAACTGAGCCGAGCTGAGCTGAGCCTGATGGTACTAGATATTTGGTCAGTTATATCCTAGTGTTTCAGAATTGAGCTTGGCCTGTGACAATCAAGGATCGAGATTGGTTGGCTCGAGGTCCAGCCTGATGGGCCAAAGTACTGCTCGAGCCCGGTTGCATCTTATGTGAAATATCAACAAGAAATCAGCTCCGCCCGCATTCTTACCAAAAAATGAGTACGAGAAGTCAATTAATAAGATGTGACTTGCCTAGTTGCCTGCTTATTAGGTGATTCTTTAAGGAAAGGATCGATGAAATGACGAAACACGTTAGTTGTATCAGTAAAAAACTTTCACCGTTTTGTCGATCAAGTCATTAACCTTTTCTAGTAGTCCTTTAATCGCTAAATATGCTGTATTATTTAGACTTCTAAAATTTAAATTCATGTTAATAAAGATAGGACCATTTTAGCTATGTTCAAAATCGATTTGAAAGCTCCGAGTTCGGTTCAAGAACACACGTAAAATATTCATTAGAAACTGAGCTCAATCAGCTCAGTAGCTTGAAATGGTTTGGGCATAAGTTTGAGTTCGAATAACTTGATAGAAGTGACTCTCATTTGCATGTTACCTAAGAAATAAGAATTGAAAGTCTCATCTATTTACGGCTTAATTCAACGTAACTATATTCCGAGTGAATCAACAAAGTATCCTCATGTAATATGAATATTTAGAGTGTTTGGAATTTTTTATTTATTTATATATTTAAGATATATATCAAATTACGTTATAAACCCACAAACACATTACAAGTGGACAGCTGGTAAGCGGGCAACAAGCTGCGTCGCCACCCCCATTTGGATAGCAAAACCTACTCTATTAAAAATAAAACTTTGGTCCCTGGCTGTCGAGCAATTGCGTTTTGAATATGATTTTTAGATTATTGCGTTTTGAAAACACAAATAATCAGTTTTTATTGTTCGGGATTGCGTTTTGAAAACGCAGATATAAGTTTTTTAGGCTACCAAAACGCAATAATCTATAAGCAGCTCCACCTCTGTTTTTCCAAAACTCATAATCTGTTTTGTATCAATTCACTCTCTCTCTTTTCCCCCCTTCTACAAACATCTCTTAAAAAAATTACAGATCTATGACCAATGATGAATAGGTGATTATGAACAATCAATTTCATGTAAGAATCAGTGATTCAACCATCGTTTTCATCTCGATTCGACAAGTGAGCAAACATGGGAAGGCGACCAGAGGCACAAAAGGGTATGGGAATGAAGAGGGAAACCCAAATCGAAGATGAGTCGCGGTCTCCGGTATTCGAATTACCTTATTTTTGAAAGGGAAATTGGATTTTAACACCCTGTACTATTGACAATTGGTCGCTGACGCACTGAACTACAAAATTGAACACCGCACTGTACTTTCAACTTATTGGTCTGTATCACTCTCAGACTAACCATGGTTAATTTTTGCTGACGTGGCATGGTGACGTGTCCATTTTTGCTGATGTGGCATGGGGAATTGGATTTTAACACCATGAACTATTGATTATTGGTCACTGACGCACTAAACTACATAATTGATAGATTTGAGCTTGGTTCAAGAGTTTCAAGTCTGATTATTCTCTTTTCATCATTCCCAGTCATCATCTCTGTCTTCTGTAGTTTGATTATTTGTATTGTTTGGTCATTAGGTTCTTTGTATCATTGGGCCAAAATCCATCTTTGTGGTGAATCATTTTGGGTTAATAATACTAATAACAATAATCACACTTGAAGATATTTCGTTTGTGTTTGATTAGGTTTGTGTTTGATTTGTTAACCATTTATATCTTTGTGGTGAATCATTTTGTTAACATACACATATAAATGGTTAACAAGTTTGATTTGTTAACCATTTATATCTTTGTGGTGAATCATTTTGTTAACATACACATATAAGTGGTTAACAAATCAAACACAAACAAAATATCTTCATGTGTGATTATTGTCCAAAATGATTCACCACAAAGATGGATCTTGGTCCAATGACACAAAGAACCTAATGACCGAACAATACAAATAATCGAACTACAGAAGACAAAGATGATGAAAAGAGAATAATCAGAGTTGAAACTCTTGAACCAAGCTCAAATCCATCAATTTTTTAGTTTAGTGCGTCAGCGGCCAATAATCAATAGTTCAGGGTGTTAAAATCCAATTCCCCATGCCACGTCAGAAAAATGGACACATCACCATGCCACGTAATCGAAAATGGACACACCACCATGCCACGTCAGCAAAAAATGGACACGTCACCATGCCACGTCAGCAAAAAATTAACCATGGTTAGTCTGAGGGTGATAGAGGCCAATAAGTTGAAAGTACAGTGCGGTGTTGTTTAAGTTTGTAGTTCAGTGCGTCAGCGGCCAATTGTCAATATTTCAGGGTGTTAAAATCCAATTTCCCTTTTTGTAATAATCACTTACCAACAACTCATGTGTGGTGACTCGATCACCTATTACGCATTTCCTCCTTTTGGGATGTGAATCCTCACTCTCGTTGGTGTCGGTGATAACTTTAACGACTTTCATAACCGATTATATTATTTGTTGCGCTTCTTTGTCGGATGAAGAAGTTAGAAGCCTCGGTGTCACACCCCAACCGATGGCGGAATACATCGAGGTGCAACTTGTGATAGATTGTTCAAAGACTTCATAACACTAAATTGTGACAATAGATTAAAATAGATTTCATTCGTATCTAAGATTCAACAAGTATACAATTTGTTCATGAGAAAAATACATTAACTCAAACATGAAGTAAAATAAAGATTGTTTCGTTTGTTTCTAAGGCCAAATCCTAAGTGATGTTTCTTGTATCGTCTCATCAAGCTTTTCCTGCAACATGTATAAAATATCCGTCAACACATAAAGTATTGGTGAGCATACTAGTTTTGACTTGCGTACATAGTATAAGAAAGTTTTACTCAAATCATCATGTTATAGGCATATGCACGTAGAACCATACAAACGGCAACAACACTTGATAACACAAAAGACTTTATACTTATCATGACCCATAAAGGGGGCGGCGTGTCAACCTATAGCGCTATACATGTAAGGTGGGTTGTTGGCTAATCGTACATTTGTATGTAAGACTTAGAATTCTAGCATGGCATAGCATATAAGCATTTAGATTGAGCATAATAGTTTAAGAGTATGAAATCGTTTAAGTTTTGATAGTGATACATGTTGAGCCCCAAAGAATAAAGAATAAAAGGGGGACAAGTATGAACTCACCTTCGGTTGCATTATGAAAGAATAACAAACAATGTCTGAAGCTGGATTGACTGAATCTCTTGTGTCCTATTAAAAGTAAAGGATGCCTTAATTTCTAATGCAAATGAACTTATTTTGTTTCTTAGTTTTAAAGATAGTTTATCCAACTACCTAGACTCGTATTGTAAACAATACGTGTCCTAATGTGTATAGCTTAACGAACCGATAGTACTTTGTTTAGTTTCTTGAAAGGTGTATGTGTATGTATGGTCACACAAAGTATATGCCTTTAGTATAGTATTCAATATAGGGTCTCGAAACCAATTTGTGAAACTAATATTTTGGTTAATGAAAAGAATGCACGAGTTGTTCGGCTGGCGATTTATAAATATGTATTCATAGATATATACTTTTATTATGATAATATAAAGTTTGAATAGAATCTATTTGTAAAGTATAGCTTTAAATTGTACGAATATATAGATTTTAAATGTCCGATTTTTCTATAAAAATTTGGGCAGAGCCTCCTCTGTTTTTGTATAAAACCAGACAACTAAGGTTGTCTATATTTATCTCAATAGTCCAATTTCGCAACACGCAACATTATTTAACTAAGCTATTTTACACGACGAATGGTTTAACTAAAAAAAACTATAATAATGAGAAACTATACAATTTGATAAGTGATATGTTTACATATAAAACATTTAATTATCCTCGCGACATTAAGTATATTATACATTAGTATTTCCGTTCGTTCATGTCACTAGTAAGATAGCTTTTAGTCACAATCGGTTCGGTTCGTTTTACACTTTTATAAAAATAAATCAAAGACAAGGTTCGCGTTATACCTTCCCGCAACATTCACCCAAGCGAAACGACGCGTATGGACCTCAAACTGTGTACCGACAGATCTGACCCAGTTGACCAGCTTGAGCGATGTTGACCAGGTTTGACTTGGTCAACAGTGTTGACTGTTGACCAGTGTCTCGACAACCCGAGCTACTTGAAGCGATTAAACCCGAAAGGAAATAATTCACCTAAACAGATCCGAACAAGCAACCCGACGAATCCACTTGACTGGAACCCATTAAACCTGGCCCGAGCCTTGAATCACTAGCACCACAGTCACTTCAACTGACATCCACCGTGAACCACCAACGAGTATCAACGTTGAACCCAAAAACCAACCGGAAACTAACCTCATCCGAAGCTCACTTGGTTAAAGCAAGACATACCTGAAACAGAGGCCCAAGTCCCGGATTTCCTGGTCGTTGCTGTGGGTGATGCTGCCACGTCACGGGGGCCAGAGTAAGGGGCTGGTCGATTAACGTGAGGGAGGAAGGGAAAAGGGTAGGTGAGTTTAGGAATGAGGAGGGTTGGGTTGTGATTGTAGGGTTCGGGTAGTGGGTGGCGGCGGCGCCGCTTGGAGGTAGAGAGGAGGAAGGAAACGGTGTACCATAGGGTTCGAGTGGTGGTGATTTGTGTGGTTGCCGCTGCTCTAGAGAGAAGGATATGGGTTTTTAGTGGTGGCTCGGATGGTGGTAGTTGTTGGCGGCTGCTTGGATGGTGGTGGTTGTTGTTGTCGGCTGCTCATCTAGAGAGGTGAAGGGAGGAGGTTAAAGGTGTGATAGTGGTGGACTTGTGTTAGAGAAAGATGTGCAGGAGGCAATGATATAAGATGGCTGCTAGGTTATTGGTGTAAGAATGGGGAGGAAGAAGGAGAAAGAGGGATTAAATAGGTAGGGTTTGGTGTGGGTTAAGTGGTTGGGTACTGCGTATACGAACTCGTTACCGCTTCGTATCTCGGTAATTACAAAGTTTTGTTTAACCACTATAATAATTATTTACTGTTATTTATTTATATAAAACGATTTCAAACGAGTGGTTGGACTATATATTTGTTATAATATATTTTTAGTCGCGTTTAGAAATTTACAAGGATACAGGTCGGGTTACCAGTATGTTATTACTTACAACGCGTTATTTGGCGAATTTAAATAATTGAATTTATTAATGAAGTAAGAATGTATTTCTTGTTAATGAGATATTATTGTTAACGAATTAACGAATCGTTTAATGACTAAGATATTATTATTATTATATTATTCGAGAACGCTGGGCGTTACACTCGGGTCCATATACAATGATGATGAACTTTGATCTTCCATTTTGTATAAGTGATGAAATGCTATGTTGATGAATTTTAGAGTGAAGAATGTGTTTGTATGATTAAATAGGTTATAGTAGGTTCATATTTATATATACATATGTTAGATTTAAAAAAAATTGAGTCAAGTAGCCATTTGGTGTTCATCGGATCAGATAACGGGTTATTCGGATTATTAGGATCGGATTATTCGGATTTTAAAATTTTAGGAACCAATCCGATCTGATTCGAATTGGGTGTATCCTAATCCGATCCAAATCTATCCGAATTCAATTCGGATCGGATTCGGATAAATCCAAATAATCCAAATTAATAAACAATAATTTTTCAGTTTTTTTTTATTTTTCCTAATTTATGGTTCCTAACATTTTACTAATTTAAAGTTAGTAAACATACAAAAGTGGAAGTAGAAATTAGTTTTAAACACAAATAAAAAGTTCAAACTTCAAAACATAGTCTTTAAAATGTAGATTTACCACTACTTTAATGTGTAAGTGCAGCAAAAAGATTCGTATTGAATGCCAAAAGCAATGCGGAAAGAGTTCCAGAGACCTTAGCTGTTTGGTGCATTGACAGGAAAGCATGGTATAATGCATTAATATGAGTTGTCTGACCCGCAATCAGATAGTGAATGAAGAATACACATATTGGAGAATAAACAGTTCAATATACGATCCAACTGACAAAAACTTAATAGCTACATGTCTAGATAACCATAGGATTACACCTAGGACAATTAATAGATCTACCATGCCTAAGAATATTGCAAACTAAGTCAATGTATCCCATGCTGATTTTTCACTTAAGCAATCATGCCAACCCAACACTCCAAGTATCAATAGGACCGATAAACCCATCTTCGCTATAGCCAGAGTTGAAATGTCTAGCCTTCCTCTACATGTAAACATACGATTATAGACAAGTTGATCCAACTAGTTAAAGCTTACCCGAAGATCCATAATGTCACAATGACAAGCATGGTTCCCATCATCATCCACTCTTTTTGTTGGACAGGACCCATTTGCTCCAATTTGTTTTTAGCCAAGATAGGAACATCCTTCTTGTGCTTTGTTTCAGGCGGAAATATCTTGTATATGATGAATGGTGTTAGCATAAGAGAAGCCAGCGACAGTAGACATGATGCTTTCAACCATGCAACCCATGGACTTTTGATTTTCACCCCCAAACTTTTAGCTAATTTCAAACACAACATGTTTTGTGGGTCACCCGTCAAGAAAAGAGCAGTAGAGCTAGTAGACGATTGTCAATCCGTCCGTATATAACTTATTTAAAATCAGATGAACATAATGTTTGTGGAAATTGTACGTCACTAGTAGGTATTTAGAATTGTTAAATGCGCAATAACACACTTCTGTTTTTTTAACAATCCTATCAACAAACAAATTGGTCCTAGTTCTTATATAAATAATTCAAATATAAATTATACCCAAATTAAACTGTACCTGTAACTGAGCTTGGATAAGATATGCACCAAGTTTGCGAGCAGAAGCGTCATTAGGACTACTCCCACTTGCGATCACCAATAAATTAATTATCGAAAAGAATATTCCACCAGCTCTAGCAGTGGCACTTCGCATAGCCGGCGAAATTATGACTTCACCGATCGCCAATCCATACGCTAAACCCAAAGTCCTCTTGCCAAACCATCTAACAAAGTACATTGCCAAGCGATCACCAAGACCCGTTTTCACAAACCCTCTACAAAAGAAAAAGGACATGACTATTAGGGGTGTTCAAAACCGGATATCCAAAAATTTTGGATCCAGATTCGGATTATCCAACCGATAACCAAATCTAAAATATAAAAAAAAGATTGATTTCCTCGCTTATATGAAAACCAAACCAAACCTGCTTAATTCAAAGATTCAAACTAGCATAAACATTTAAAACAATTCAAAGTTTCCAACCACAACATTCAAAACAATTCAAACTAGCATAGTGCTTTAATCAATCGATTCAATTCTATATGATTTTATATGATGTACTATCAAAATTACACAAGCCAATAATAAGTAATACCCATAATATAGTTATGATTTTATATTCGGAAACATAAATGAAAAAAACGAATGGATTGGTCCATGGTTTTATATTCAGAAACAAATGAAAGTATTGGCTGATGGCTTTATATTTGTCGATGGTCAGAATTAGACGAAAACATACTTATGATTTTATATTCGGATGGTCGATGATCGATAACGAAACAGAAAAAAACTTACACATCTATTAGATGGTTGGAAGTCGAGACGATGGAGGATGGAGGGTGGCTGGGGAGGAGAAGTCGGACAGGAATAAGATGTAGGCGCCCGGAGGAGGTGAGGAGTGAATGGAGGCGATGTCTGTTATTAGGGTTAGGGTTAGAATTGGTATAAAATTTTGTATATATAATTATATAATATATATTTACTTTTTTATTTTTTTAAGATTTCGGATTCGGATATTTCGGATATTCGAAAATTTACAAAAGTCATATCCGAATCCAAAATTTCGGGGATATTTCGGATACGGATTGTCGGATATATCTGATTCAAACTCAGATTCGGATGTTTTTGAACGCCCCTAAGGACTATCAACCATATCACATCATTGGTAAACACTGCAAGTGCATTTTTTATCGTTATCGTTTTGGTCATCACAGGGACCATTAAGCACACGAAGGCCCATGCACCACCAGGTAAAGGTTCCAGGATGAGGCCAACAATGGTGGTGAGGAAGATAGCAAACAACTGCCATGCTTATTTCGAGACCTTTGCGGGTTTAGGGATGGCAAAACAAACAATGAGCCCAACAGCAACTGAGATTGCTAGCGGAATAGATTTCGTGCCTGGTAATTTAATGAGGAGAGGGCTGGAGTGGGTGTGGATGGTGATGACGGTTTCTGGCAACTGAATATTGTTTAATTGGTTTGTTCCCGTGAGTTTACAAATTAAGTTAACAATTCATTTATTAAGAGGGCAAAACAATGGAAATGCTCCACGGTTGCACCGTATTTTGCCCCACACTGGTGGATATCCCACCTAATGTGCCTCACGCCTGCCTCCACTCTGCCAATAGTGTGGTGAGCTGGCATGGAAGGGTTCCACGGTCCATTTCTACACCGCCACACCGTGTAGATTTAGTGTCGTAAGGAAATTGATTTTTAGAAAAAAGATTATACCAAAACTTTCTCACATAAATAATGCTACTATTTCTTTTAAGGGAAATTGGATTTTAACACCCTGAACTATTGATAATTGGCTGCTGACGCACTGAGCAAAATGGACACGTCATCATGCCATGTCAGCAAAAGTTAACCATGTTTAGTCTGAGGGTGATACAGGCCAATAAGTTGAAAGTACAGTGCGATGTTGTTCAATTTTATAGTTCAGTGCGTCAGCGGCCAATTGTCAATAGTTCAGGGTGTTAAAATCCAATTTCCCTTCTTTTAATTATATAAACAGGTGGTTTGTAGGATCTTGTAATTAAGAAACATTAAAACGTGTTCGTAGTAATAATTTATTCTTAAACTAGATAATAAATTATTCTTAAACTAGATAGTCAGATTAACTATAAAATAAAAGTCCTCTACAGTTGAAATACGTAAAGATAAAAAGTATAACAGTAACTGTTCAAACTAATATCAATAAAGACCTATAATTTTCCACCATAAAGCTCCAACCAGCCCCCATATTGTTATATTGGTTAAAGCCATCAAGATTCCAAGCTTAAAGAGATCCCAGAGTTTTACATAGCCAACTGCAATAAAAACACACCATCATTCAATCATAACTCACCCACTGTTATATGTAGTCCAGAAAATTATACATAAAATGGATAAGATACCTCCACAATATATCACAGCTTGACCACTACTTTAATGTGTAAGTGTACCAAAAAGATTTGTATTGAATGCCAAAAGCAATGCGGAAAGAGTTCAGAGACCTTAGCTGTTTGGTGCATTGACAGGAAAGCATGGTATAAAGCACTAATATGAGTTGTCTGACCCGCAATCAGATAGTGAATGAAGAAGTAAACACATTGGAGAATAATGAGTTCAAAATACCATCCAACTGACAAATACTTGATAAAGGTGGCTACATGTCTGGATAACCATGGGATTACACCTAGGACAGTTAGTAGATCTACCATGCCTAAGAATATTTCAAACCAAGTCAATGTATCTCACGCTAATTTTTCACTTAAGCATTCACGCCAACCCAACACTCCGGGTATCAATAGGACTGATAAACCCATCATCGCTACAGCCAGAGTTGAAATGTCTAGCCTTTCTCTACATGTAAACATACCAAAAATCAGCTATGTAATCACATGATTATAGATTAGTTGATCCAACTAGTTGAAGCTTACCTGAAGATCCATAATGTCACAATGACAAGCATGGTTCCCATCATCATCCACTCTTTTTGTTTAACATTTGCTCCAATTTGTTTTTAGCCAAGATAGGAACATCCGTCGTGTGCTTTGTTTCAGGCGGAAATATCTTGTATACGATGAATGGAGTTAGCATAAGAGAAGCCAGCACAAGTAGATAGGGGTGTTCATCGGATCAGATAACGGGTTATTCGGATTATTAGGATCGGATTATTCGGATTTTAAAATTTTAGGAACCAATCCGATCCAAATCTATCCGAATTCAATTCGAATCGAATTCGGATAAATCCGAATAATCCAAATTAATCTAAACAATAATATTTCAGTTTTTTTTTCCTAATTTATGGTTCCTAACATTTTACTAATTTAAAGTTAGTTAACATACAAAAGCGGAAGTAGAAATTAGTTTTAAACACAAATAAAAAGTTCAAACTTCAAAACATAGTCTTTAAAATGTAGATTTACCACTACTTTAATGTGTAAGTGCACCAAAAAGATTCGTATTGAATGCCAAAAGCAATGCGGAAAGAGTTCCAGAGACCTTACCTGTTTGGTGCATTGACAAGAAAGCATGGTATAAAGCACTGATATGAGATGTCTCACCCGCAATCAGATAGTCAGTGAAGAAGTAAACACATTGGAGAATAAACAGTTCAATATACCATCCAACTGACAAATACTTGATAAAGCTGGCTACATGTCTGGATAACCATGAGATTACACCTAGGACAGTTAGTAGATCTGCCATGCCTAAGAATATTTCAAACCAAGTCAATGTATCTCACGCTAATTTTTCACTTAAGCATTCACGCCAACCCAACACTCCGGGTATCAATAGGACTGATAAACCATCATCGCTACAGCCAGAGTTGAAATGTCTAGCCTTTCTCTACATGTAAACATACCAAAAATCAGCTATGTAATCACATGATTATAGATTAGTTGATCCAACTAGTTGAAGCTTACCTGAAGATCCATAATGTCACAATGACAAGCATGGTTCCCATCATCATCCACTCTTTTTGTTTAACATTTGCTCCAATTTGTTTTTAGCCAAGATAGGAACATCCGTCGTGTGCTTTGTTTCAGGCGGAAATATCTTGTATATGATGAATGGATTTAGCATAAGAGAAGCCAGCACTAGCAGTCAGTAGACATGATGCTTTCAACCATGCAACCCAAGGGACTTTTGATTTTCACCCCAAACTTTTAGCTCATTTCAAACACAACATGTTTTGTGTGTCACCCGTCAAGAAAAGAGCAGCAGAGCTAGTAGACGACTGTCAATCCGTTCGTATATAACAACCAAACAATTAGTAATTACCACCATTGCTAACTAATCATTAACTAATTTAAAATCGGATGAACATAATGTTTGTGGAAATTGTACGCCACTAGTAGGTATTCAGAATATTTAAATGCACAAACAAACAAACTGGTCCTAATTCTTATATAAGTAATTCAAATATAAATTATACCCAAATTAAACTGTACCTGTAATTGAGCTTGGATAAGATATGCACCAAATTTGCAAACATAAGCGTCGTTATGGCTTCACCAATCGCCAATCCATTTGCGATCACCAATGAATTAATTATCGGCACGAATATTCCACCAGCTCTAGGAGTGGCACTTGGCATAGCCGGTGAAATTATGGCTTCACCAAACGCCAATCCATACGCTAAACCCAAAGTACTCTTGTCAAAACATCTAACAAAGTACATTGCCAAGCGATCACCAAGACCTGTTTTTACAAACCCTCTACTAAAGAAAAAGGACATGACTATTAGTGGTGTTCAAAACCGGATATCCGAAAATTTCGGATTCAGATTCGGATTATCCAACGGATAACCAAATCTAAAAAACAAAAAAAAGTTGATTTCCTAGCTTATATTAAAACCAAATGAAACCTGCTTAATTAATTCAAAGATTTAACCACAAACATTCAAAACAATTCAAACTAGCATAGTGCTTTAATCAATTGATGCAATTCTATATGATTTTATATGATGTACTATGAAAATTACTCAAGCCAATAATAAGTAATACCCATAATATAGTTATAATTTTTTATTAGGAAATAGAAATGAAAAAAATGAAAGGATTGGTCCATGGTTTTATATTCGGAAACAAACGAAAGTATTTGTCGATGGTCGATGGCTTTATATTTGTCGATGGTCAGAATCAGACGAAAGCATACTTATGATTTTATATTCGGATGGTCGATAGTCGATAACGAAACAGAAAAAAAACTTACAGATCTACTAGATGTTCAGGAGTCAGGACGATGGTGGATGGAGGGTGGCTGGGGAGGAGAAGTCGGACAGGAATAGGATGGAGGCGCCTGGAAGTGATGAGGAGTGGAGGGAGGTGATGTTTTTTATTAGGGTTAGGGTTGGAATTGGGATAAGGTTTTGTATATATATTTATATAATATATATTTATGTTCTTTAAGATTTCGGATTCGGATATCCGAAAAATTTACAATAGTCATATCTGAATCCGAATCCGAAATTTTGGGGATATTTCGGATATGGATTGTCGGATATTTCGGATTCAAACTCGGATTCGGATGTTTTTTAACACCCCTAAGGACTAAACCATATCACATCATTTGTAAACGCTGCAAGTGCATTTTTGATCGTTAGCGTTTTGGTCATCACAGAGATCATTAAGCACACGAAGGCCCATGCACCAACAGGTAAAGGTTCTAGGATGAGGCCAACAATGGTGGTGAGAAAGATAGCATACACCAGACGTTAAAACACCTTGCATCCAGTCTCTAAACAATCCATAGCTAAATAAAAAAACAGACGTGTACTAACTGTACAATATAATAGAAAGAAATTTGGGGCGTTACAAGTATACCCTCCTTATAATAGGATTCGTCGTCGAATCCTCTTGGATAGGGAACCACCAAACGTTTTGATGTATTAAGGATAATCTGCTAAGAATATATTAACTACATGTACAGATTAATAGCCTTCTACTGCTATTCCAATCCACTTACTTCTACACAAGACAGAACATTCATATGATCATTTTAGGTTACAACTTAGAACAAAAAAGTAACAATAGACCACCAACAACGTTGATCAAATGCGATCTATTGTCTATGCCACTACAATGTTCTAAACGTTTCCTAACACAATCACGCTAGGGTTCTACCTTCCACGTTTTGAAAATAGAAATTCAAAGAACATCCACACGTACTTCAAAGAATAAAGACATTCGGATGCACTAACGCAAGCAACTTACCATCAAAGGAGGGCATTTCGTTTACTTATTGTTTTGCCCTCTTAATTAATGAACCGTTAACTTAATTTGTAAACTCATAGGAACAAACCAATTAAACGATGTAAATTTCGTTGCCGGAAACCGTCATAACCATCCACACCCACTCTAGCCCTCTCCCCATTAAATTCCCAGGCGAGGAACCTATTCCGCTAGCAACTCAGTTGCTTTTGGGCTCCTTGTTTGTTTTGCCATCCCTAAACCAGCAGAGGCCGCGTTGTGTAATGATTTTTTTTAGTTTTTAGTTAACTTTTTTGAATAAGAAACAGAACACAAAGTTGTGAAATAACTGCTGGAAAAAATAATCTTGTAAAAGGGTTCATGAACAGAATTTGATCAGATTCGAATTTGTTTCGTAGTTGTCAATAGCGAATAGCAGACGGTAGCGACAAGCTACCGATACGCTATGTAACGATAGCGATGAAATAGCGGATGCTATTTCATGTTTAGCGATACACTCATAGTTGCAAAAGTCGTCCGAGTTGACCGAGTACTCGCTACAGGGTGGGTCACCGAGTATAGCCGAGTTGGCCAAATATTCCGAGTACTCCACACAAAGGCCAATTCAACCCCCGAGTACTCGCCCAACTAGGCCGAGTACTTGTGACCTAAGCAGTCAATTGCGGCGATATATCGGTGATATATCGGTAGAATCTCGGTTCTCGGTGTGAAGGAGTTATCTCGGTGCAAAATATCGGTTATAATATCGGGACCGAGAATATCGGCCGATATGGCCGAGATATCGTCCGAGATAAGTGGTTGAAATATCGGCCGAGTTTCCGAGATATCTCATTTGCAGCTTTTTTGGGCCAATTTGATAAAAGTCTTATAAAACCAATAACTTAGCCCAACATAAACAATAGCCCAATAGAAAGATAAACTTCTAAAACCCACCAAAGATAAACAAACCCTAAATCGCTGCTGCTGTCTGCGTATTTCACAAAAAAAAAAAACGATTTTCTCAATCGCTGCTGCTGCTGTGCTCCTCTGCTGCTGCTGCTGTGCTCCTCTGCTCTACTCGCTGCTGCTGTGTTGCTCCTCTGTTCCTCTCTCACAGTTTGGTAAGTTAAGTTAATTGATACTTCATACTTGATAGTTTAGTAACTTTGTATATTAGTCATTAGAATCAGTTAATGTTAGTCATTAGAATCAGTTAATGTTAATTATTGTATGTTTGTATGATAAGTTTGTATCAGTAAATTTGAATTAGTTAATGTTAGTCAGTAAGTTTGTAAGTTTGTATCAGTAAGTTTGAATCAAATAAGCAGTGTTAATTATTGTATGTTTGTATATATATATAAACACACTTTATGAAACTACCGATATCTCACCGCGAAAACCGATATATCAAATATCGGTCCTCGACCGATAACCGATATTTTCCGACATTAACTGCTTAGCTTGTGACTCCCCAATCGGCCGAGTTGGTAGTGCCTAGCGAGTTCTGCAACATGGATACACTAGAAGAAAAATTTTAGAGATATTTTGTATGTATATTTTACCCAAAAAAACGTAAAAACAAAAATCTCGCTATTTCCCTCTATTGGTCGCTATCAACCATATAGTGACTCATGAGTGCCACAGTACACTGTTCGCTATAGGAGGCACTATCGTTGCAATTAACAACTATGATTTGGTTTTGGTTTTGTGTTCGGTATTAAACTATTTGAATTCGGTTCAGTTCCGTTTTGCTTTTAGTTTGGACTAACCAAACCAAACCGATGAACACTCCTTTTCGTTTTCCTTTATTTTATCCGTGGTGTTTTATAATTTGTTTCGTTCAAATGTACATTCAGATGAGGCCGTTAGATGAATCCGAGACGACTCAAGTATTCGAGAAGCTATTCAAATTCACAGGCAACAACCTCAAGAACATTGTCGAATCACCATCACACGAAGGGCCTGATCAAAACCCTGGTCGCTACTGCTTCCGTCTTCACAAAAACAGAGTCTATTACGTCTCTGAGTCGCTAGTTAAACGAGCCACAAACATCAAGCGAGAAAACCTCGTCGCTCTGGGCACTAACATTGGGAAGTTCACAAAAAGTGGCAAGTTCCATCTCACCATACAAGCATTGAACTTGTTGGCTGCTAATGCTAAGCATAAAGTATGGCTTAAACCCACTTCAGAGATGTCGTTTTTGTATGGAAACGATGTGATTAAAGGTGGGCTAGGGCGGATTACTGATAACATCAATGCTTATGATGGCGTGGTAGTGTTCTCAATGTCAGATGTGCCTTTGGGATTTGGCATTGCTGCAAATCGACTCAGGATTGCAGAAAGATGGACCCGAACGGGCTTGTGGTTATTCGTCAAGCTGATACCGGGAGTACTTGAGGAATCAAGAGGAACTTTGAGAAGAAATAGAAATGTATTTGTTTTGAACTCTTGATTTATGTCTTTGATGATGAATATTATATATGTATTGGGTTCCATTGGTTGTTATTTTGAAGGTTCATGTCTAGTGTTTTTTAGATTTAAAAAAAAGGTGTGGATCTTTTGGTTGTTCAATCACTAATTGGTTCAACTTTTAGGCCTTTAGCCACTTGATCAGTTGAGCTAACCCATGTGTTCATAAGAGTTCGGGCTAAACTGGTTTTGGTCCAAATGAGCAGTTGGAATTCGGTCAAGTAACGAGTTCAGTCAACTGTGTTTGTTCCAGATGGTCGGGTTGGATTGGGTTAGGTTAGGTAATGAGTTGGGGTCATAAACTGGTTTCCCTTCCTTTAGCTGCTCAGATGTTTCAGTTCGCTAAGTTTGAAAAGTCCAAAGAGCGCAAACTAAACCACGGAGCTTGGATACGGTTTCCCGATCGGAGATCCATGACGGTAAAGATCAAGTAAGATTAATAATATATTATTATCCACAAAGCGAGTCTAATATGACAGCCTGGTGATGACAAACCCCACATCACCGCTCCCAAACCCAACGGTCATCTTCTTTTTTGAATTAACATAAACCCTAATAATCTCTTACAAAATTCCACCTTTTTCTCTAACTCTCTTGCTAATAATGGAAGTTATCGTCTAACAACACAAATCTTTAAACACCCAGAACAAGAATCTCTGTAAACGGAGACCCTGAAGGTGATTTCTAATGGGCTGTTTTCTCGGTTGTTTCGGTCCTTCGAAGGACCAGAAACGAAGGAAACAGAGGTTCAAGGCGGTTTGTAAAGATCAAGTAAGATTAATTCAACTTACCCTTTTGTTTAATTCCCAAGAAATTGAAGAATCTTGCTTATCTGCTAGTTTGATCATTGTATATTTGAGAGTTTGACTTTTACTTTGACTTTGATTGTTGTTAATGTTTGATTATGAATTTTTTAACTACCTTAAACAAGTAAGATTATTTTTATGCCCCCTTATTGTATTGCATCTGCTGTTGTTTATCTCATGTTTGATTATTTGCTAGTTTGATCATTGTAGATTATAGACTTTGACTTTTAAGTTGACTTTGAATGTTGTAATGTTTGGTTCCTGAATTTCCTCTTTTTTTTTTTTTTTTTTTTTTGGGTATTGCAGCTGCTATTGTTTACAGTTTATCTCATGTTTGACTTTCTTGAATTTTGTTTGTGTTTCAGAATATTAAAAGTCAAAGTCTTGTGCAAGATGATGTCTTGTTAGAACAAAGCATCAAGGATAAGTCCTCTAATCCAGTTCAGGAATTAAGGTCTTGATTTCTTTTTGTTTATTTTTTTTTTTTTAATTAAGAATTCGAGTTCCGTGACTTTCGTCTTTAAATTGTGTATGTGTTTTATAATATCAGAAAGATTGAGGAGCAATTAAGTTTGAGTACAAGGAAGAAAGTGACATTTGATGCAAAT